>JADKLZ010002182.1:0-14506 GCA_021533235.1 Biomphalaria straminea
AATATTAATAGTATTTCCAGATTATTGTGTCGTAAGACTATTGAAACTAGAACAACAATACACTGATAGAGTATACTCTCAGGTTTCACTTTAGAAAGTACTTTAATTACGAACATTCGTTCATTAGACATGATTACGAAAGGTAACTCATCTCTCTATTTCTAGATCTAGATCTAAAACTCGAATTCAACTCTAAGATTATAGAACTTCTCTTCGCAAATATAATGTTATGCTTTAGTACATGAACATACTAATTATAGTCCATTCATTTCATATTTTAATCAAATTAACATTCAAATTGGTTTTTCTAAAGCATTGTTACATGAGTGCAACTCTATTCTTAATATCGCGTAAATTAAGGCCGCGGGAAATTTGTTATAAAATGGTTCGATTTAATAATTTATACACCTAAAAAATTAGCACGGGTCCAATGCGGTCGCATATGTTGATGTGCCTAAGGCATGCCCAGCAAAATAGCGGCGTATGCTATGCCGCCGGTCGACTAGTTACAATATAATTTTTATAGTAAGTCGCTATACTTCTGGTATCTTTGCCGATTCAGTGAGGTGGGGGGGGGGCGATTGCTTCTGCCACCCTCCCAACTCTAGCCCTCTGTGTGTGTGGGGGGGCGGTCCTATTTCTATGTAGAAATCATAGTTTTTGAATAAAATTAGTAGAATATCTATATAATATGAGCTACATATTGATGTTTGATTTGTATATTAGGTCACACACACTGAGGGAGCTAATAGCGCTCCCCCAGACCACCTAGCTGTCAAGAGAAAGACCCTAAAAATTGGCGTTTTTTTTCGATTTATTTTTTTTCGGTGGCGATCTTCTGAGCCTGAATCTAAATATGTGAGTTATCTTATATTTTCAAGGAACGGTTGTATTTGAAATGTAGTAAGGGCCTTTAAATTCATATTACAATTTTTTTTTCAAGTTAAACTTTATTCAAAAGATCTTTTTTTGAATAGGATGAATAATGAGAATGCGTTTCTGCTGTGAAGAATACGATAAAAAGAGTTTTGGCGTCGGGGCTTCCCATTCCTGACCCACTAGCTGTCAAGAGAAAGGCCTCAACATAACTGTTTTTTTTTTTTTTGCTTTTTTTTTTTTTTTCGCCAAAGATTGAGAACCAACATTCCAATATATATATATATATGCTGTAAGTGCGTTTATACTTAGGGTAAGGGTTTGGAAAAAATCATCCCCCCACTCCAAAGTTCTGGATCCGCTAGTTGTCTAGACAAGGTAAGGTAGTAACATCGCACAAGGTAAGGTAGTAACATCGCACTATAGTCTAGACAAGGTAAGGTAGTAACATCGCACAGTGATAAAATTTACAAAATTAATATTACAAATATTAATTCTAACTAGTCGACCCACGGCGTAGTATACGCCATTATTACGCAGGGCCGGCCTTAGGCCACTGCAACCTATGCGACCGCGGCCCTGCACTTTCATTGGACCCGCGCTAAAGTAACGTGGGGTAACTCTAGTCCGACTTGCAGAAATAAAAGAGTGATTCTTCCTTTATTTCTTTTTTTCTAACTGTTGAGGAATGAAGAGAATTATATAATATAGATACTAAAATGTTCTCTCTATGTCAGTCACTGTACCTACTGTAAGTACCAATTCTTTTCAGACTGTAATGCGACTTACAGTACAGTGCTGTATGGCACTTTAAAAAGTTACGGAATATTTAAGCTTTTTAAAAGTAATTAAAGTTCTCCTTTCAGACTTCCGAAATCATAGGGCAGATGATGTAAAGGTCATCTGTTTCTATGGCCCGCGGTTAACAAGGGCATCATGTGGCCAGCACAAGGACCAACCGCCTTTACTTTTTCCTGACTAATGTCAGGTACCCGTAATCTTTGGGTGGACTCATAGGCGCCCAAGGATCCCGGAATTAAAAATACCAGTCTACACTAGGATTTGAACCCGGGACAGCAGAGTTTATAAAGGTTATAAAAGGAATGATGGTGCGCGGTGGTTGAGTGATTAAGCATTTGACTTCAGATCCTGGGATCATGGGTTCGAATTTCAGGTCATGTGGTATGCGCTCTAGACTGTCGTTTCACTGACAGAACTTGTGACAGTAAATAGCCAACTACCTTTTAGCAATCGATGTCATCATCATAGTATTCAGAAATCTCTTTCTAATCACGAGCAGTGGCAAGTATTTTCAAGGTCGTGTCTCGTTGGACGACTATCGGCATAAGACAAATGAGTCACTGCTGTCTTAAAGACTGCTAGTATATCACGTGAACCAGGGTCAACTATACTCTTTTGGAAAGAGGCTTTTGAACTGAATGACTGAATAGATCAGGGACATCATTCACCAATCGTAAACAAACAACATTTAGTCACGTGATAATATTGTAAACACAACGAAAGAACTGTCACGTGAGAGCCATCGTGTATTAAAATTAGATCGTAAATTATATAGAAGAGATAGAGCACTAAATGTTGTTTGTTTACGATTGGTGAATGATGTCCATTCACTTTATGTGAGAGCTTTGAATGCTTTGATACCACCTGGTATACTGAAGAAAACTCAATTTGGTCTACCATTTCATACAACTGAAACAAATTCGCGACCACAAAAGACATATTTTAAAAAGGCTCTATATTGGCTGAAAGTTGTCATACACGAGTATTTGTATATCCCCCCCCCCCCAGCTGTATAAAGCTGGCTTTAAATCACGCATACTGTCACTGTCTGGACCTTTGATTTTACGCATTGGTCAAAAACAAAATAGCGTAAGCCTTACTTCAGTAGATATCGTCAAATTGTCTTGCGATTGTTACACAGAAGCCATGTGAAATGGACGCCAAAATGTAACGACGTCACACAACAATTTTTCATGAATGCTTTTTAGTTGCTCAGGTTTGTTTAATTGTTTTAATGACAATGATTGAATAATATATAAATGACCATTCCAATTTAAATTCTGAATTTCAGAAGTCCACCATTGACAGCTCGTCCACAGATGGAGTTCAGCCGGAAACATTGACCGGGCGGATACAGTTAAAAAATGTTCATTTCAACTATCCAAGCAGGCCAAATGTTAAGGTAAATAAATTGATATTATGTAATATAATATAATAATATAATATATAATATTATATTCACATAAAAGATCTATGTGTGGCCTACAATAATAAACATGGTATATTGTGTTAACTTCACCTTTTTAGGAACTGCCAATAGAGGCATATGAATTAAAATAGCATTTGTACTAATCAATTTGCATTAATCTTCTTTGTTCCTCTTGTTCGTTGTTCTGTCGAGGAAATATATTGACCCTCTTTGACCTATATCCTTTAGTAATGGAACATGTTTATTTATTTGGCCGCACCTAGACATTTATGTTTAAACGTTCGTTAGTTTCCTTTAAACCAGGGGCAAGCATTCGAATAGACATTCGTTTGGTTATTTGTCCGACGATAGTAACACTTCCGCCTTTAATTATTTAGCCTAGTAGCTGAAATCATGACGTTTTGGCGCAACCGCTTTTTTGGCGCGTGACGTTTTTACGCGGAATGTTTAAGTCACACAAAATATGTTCATTTTTTTTATGTTCTTTAAAGGAATAATACATAACTATGTTTGTATGTGTGTTTGGACACAATGATGCATATCTTTGTACATGTGTTTGTATTTACAATTCAGACGTTTCTTTTAAATAAAGAACAATAGTTATTTTTGATCATTGCATTTGGCAATCAATTTGCTTTCATGAAATTGTCGAAACAATTGAAACGTGTTTTTTTTAACGAGGAGTGGGGGAAGGGGTGAGGAAAATGTTTTTAATACAAATTACAGTATAGCATCAGCATAGTGAAAAAAATGTTTATTATAAAAATATTTGTGCTTATACTTTTATAATTTATTGTCACATCCTCTCGCGCTAAAATCGCTGCTTCAAAAAACGACCATTGCGCCAAAATAGCTGTGCCAAAACGTCGCGTACTACCGACCTAATTAGCTGAGTAGCTCTATGCAGCCTTTAGGTTCAAGTTGAACTCAGTACAATCGTTTACTTGAATGACTTATACACACTAAGTTTTAATTAACGTTAGCTCTATATTTAAGACAATTTGTGTACCACGTAAAAATGTACATTTTAGTTACAATCAGTTATTTAAGTTATAATACCATGTCATTAAGCCACCTACATGACTTTAATTATGAGAGAGGTTTCGGATATGGTGTTGAGCTGTGTAGTTATGCCTGTGCTGTTTTTAACAAAAATGAAAGAAATTTCAAACTTTTTTTTTTATATCATAGATTTTGAGCGGCCTTGACCTAACAGTAAACTCAGGTCAAACAGTGGCGCTGGTGGGTGCTAGTGGCTGTGGCAAAAGTACGGTGATTCAACTTTTAATGAGATTCTACGAACCAACAATGGGCAAGGTAACACTATTCCATCGTCAGAAGTTTTAATTTTCTCTCTCTCTCCCCTATTACATCTTTGCCTTATTTGGTTTAAACAGGATCCCTCCATTCTGATGGAAGGAATTCATTTACCATTTTTACATCAAAAAAAGAATGGATTAATTTGTGCTCTCTTGAGGAATTTTATATAGCAGGATATAATGTAAAAATTAAAAGCGAAACGGAGACCGAGATTAAATGGATATTAGGTGTCGAATTAAAACAAAAGGCACGACGACGGAATAAGCAAAAAGAGGAGCAAGCATCCCCTCCCCTGGAATTTCATCAATAGATGGCTGCCTTGTCGAATGGTATGCGCTTTGGACTGTCCCTTCAATGGTCCTGGGTTCGAACCTTACCCGCCACCATTCCAAGTCATCCTGTAATAATAGTCCTTAGTAATTTTTTTCCTTTGCTTTACCAGAAACAATCCTGTTAAGCACAATTAGCACAGATCTGTTCAGCTCACCCATGTCTTCAACGTAACTCCAGGCTATTAAGAAACGACCTTTATCTAGTGTCTCTTTATAAAAAAAACAGGTCTGCCTGGACGGGGTCGACCTGAGAGATATCAACATTAAATGGCTCCGTAAAAACATCGGTCTAGTCGGCCAGGAACCTGTCCTCTTCGGGAAATCCATTCTGGAGAACATCCGATACGGACGGGATGGGGCCACCATGGAAGAAGTGGCCAAAGCCTGCAAAGATGCCAATGCCTATGACTTCATCATGAAGATGCCAGAGGTGATATACAATTTGTTTTAGTATCAACATTTCATTTTCAAAGTACTATACGTTATTTAAAACTAAACTGTATCCTTCAAGGCCTTAACTCTTTCTCTCCGTAATTATTTACCACATTCTGATGGAATCAACGTTGGTATCGTCAGTTAGGAGAGAAAGAGTTAAAGAAATTGATCCCCTCCAAAATAATTTATTATTATTTGTATTTTGATGTTATTAGTAGATTGCGTGGTTAAGCATATGGTCTCTGAACCGGGGATCCCGGGTTCGAATCCTGACGAAGACTATGATTTTTAATTTCGGGATGTTTAGGGTGCCTTTGAGATTGAGTCCACGCAGCTCTATTAATGCCTGAAATCAGTTGGGAAAAAGTAAACTTTTTTAAAGTGAACATTAGGCCTAAAGATAATCAAGTTTCGTTTTTCTAGACAACATTAATTTTAAGTTTAGAATCCAAATATCAATTTAGTTTAATGGGGTCAAATCAACGTTGGCATCGTAAATTGGGAGAGAAAGAGTTAAAAAAATGTTGACCTGTACACTTTACGTTGGTATGCTTTTTAGAAAACAAATCCAGGAGTGGCTGAGCGATAAAGCGCTTGACTTTCCAATCTTGGTGAAGACATGTATTTTTTAATTTCGGGATATTTAAGGCGCCCTCTGAGTCCACTCAGCTCTAATGGGTACCTGACATTAGTTGGGGAATAACTGAAGGAGGTTGATCGTTGGGATGGTAACATAGCATGCTCGTTTACCATGGGCCACAGAAATAGGTGATTTGTCTGAAAAGGGACTTGACATTTGAGTAGACTGTATGATCAGAATTGTTTTTATCTCTCCATAATTTGTGTTTGTTTAACAGCAATTCGAGACTCATGTAGGTGAAAGAGGCGCTCAGCTGAG
This sequence comes from Biomphalaria straminea, assembly GCA_021533235.1. Classification (NCBI taxonomy): domain Eukaryota; kingdom Metazoa; phylum Mollusca; class Gastropoda; family Planorbidae; genus Biomphalaria; species Biomphalaria straminea. The sequence continues at coordinate 6,092 of JADKLZ010002182.1, forward strand.
CGGTGGACAAAAACAGAGAATAGCCATTGCTAGAGCACTGATCAAGAAACCAAGAATTTTATTGCTGGACGAAGCCACGTCAGCGCTGGACAATACAAGCGAGGCTATTGTACAGGACGCTTTAGACAGAGTAAAGATCAATTCTCAGTATAAACAAATAGCTTTTTAAATTTTAGCTATGTATTCTATGTTCTGTCATATCGAGAAAGTTCTAGAATGAACTCATTGTACAATACTTGTACTTCAATATTTAACTTCAGAAAAATGATTTTTTTTAGGCGAGCAAAGGGAGGACAACCATCATCATTGCTCATCGCCTTTCCACCATCAAGAACGCTGACGTAATTATTGTTCTTGACAAAGGAAGTGTGGCAGAGAAAGGCACTCACGATGAACTCATGTCAAAACGAGGCCTCTACTACAATCTAGTATCCAGTCAGGTGATTACATGCTAAGATCTCTAAAACTTAGTGCAAAGTTACCTTAATGTCTGTCTTGTTTCACTGCTGTCGAGTAGATTACAAACCCCAGTCAAGCTTGATATGCTCTTGTAGCATGCTTACTCTTGGAAAGAACAACACAACATTGTAATCGAGATTTCAACTACCATCTATAGGCCTATACTGGGTATAAAGTACATTGATAAGATCATTCCATCAATGGGAAACAGAGTAGGCGTATAGTCAAACATCGCATACTAAAACATTTCTCGAATACAAAATGTCTTCTCCGTAAATAAAAATAATCTGCACAGATTCTTATATCCCCATCCTCTCCCCAAGGAACCTTTGACTTTGATCTTACAGCCCTCGTGCTACCTATGGTCAGTTTCACAGTACCTGGGCTACAGTCAGACTAACACTAGAATTCACAATCTGATTTGAGACAGTTTGGCTTTTTTGTTTAACACTGGAGTATCTATGCCAATGTAGGTCACAGCTGGGGCTACGCAGCCATGGGAAATACTGTATTCCTCACTAATCTTCGGACTCGAAGACAAGGCTTATTAACTTATATGCCCATGTATCAATTGTCAATTGAGACTTTATTCTGCTATGTAATTCTGTAAGATAAAGAGGCCTTACAACAGTGAACATTGATACTGACCATTTGGAAGACGTAGCATTAGACCGCACTACTTGAAGAGAGACGGTGACTAAGAAAGCTAAGGACAGTGAAAAAAAAAACGTCGGCCTCAGCTCTGGAAGAAAACCGTGCCACAAGAAAAACGACGAGCTCCTCTAACCACCAAAGCGAAAGCCACATTGACCTGCAACATATGTGGACGGGAGTGTCCGAAATAGGGCTCCACACACACATGAAATATTATTATTCAGCTTTGGCATGCTTTTTTTCCCCACATATTGTATGCACTAATTAGTTAATTAGAGTGCTTTAAACAATTCATAGATTTTTAAAACTAATTTGATAATAAACTGTAATAACATTTTTTTCCTTTGCTGCTTGAAGCTTAAACAACGTAAGTATTTACCTATTTCTTAGAATAAACTTTTATTATTTAGTTTTTAATCATTTCAAAATATATTATCGTAAATATATATATTAGTATGAAAAAAATCATATTTATGTTGTAAAAGTAATTGTTTAGTTTTATTTTAAAAGCAATGCTAGAACAAGTTGCCCGAATCAGCCAGGAAAATTAAGGGATGAGTAAAGCTAAAATATTTAACATGAACCTAACGTCCTTACAATTCAATGTATATGGGCAGAACATAAGTTCGATAAAGGGAAAAAAATAGATCCCTTACATTAGATACAACAGAATTAATAGAAATGAAGTCTCTTATGACTATATTTGTAGAATAGAAGACTATATTTAATTTTGATTCTGTTCATACTGTTATTCAGTGATAACTATTTGTATGGCCAGCGGCATATGGCTGGATATTATTATTATTATTCTTGATTCTACTATTCATACTTATTAAATCACATGTCTGTTTATATCGGACGTTTTATTTTTGGTATATCGTAACGACTTAATATAGATGTAAGTTAATTGCATTTCAAGCTCCTCTCCCTGCACCCGCTAATGTCAACAAGTAAGACAGTGCATTATTCGGGGCGAATAGGACTTTACATTATGATAGCTAGAACTGAAGGGATCCAAGTTATAATTTTCCTAGGTACCCCTTAAGACTAGTAAAAAAAAAAGAACCTGACTAGAAGGTGGTGCATGCAGTGGCGAGCTTTCCGTGTACTCAGGGGACTATGTTAGTCCCCCGTAAGATAAGATGCTAATAGTTTTGTGTCCTCTGTCTGTCGGTCTGTCTCATTTTATGAGCCCCTCTCCGGCCTCTCCCTAGATAACTATTGAAAAGTGGATTTCTCCCTTTGGGCCAAAAAAAAATATGCCAGAAATCTAATTATCAGATTATTCAGATTGTTTTCAAGTACAACGTCATATGATTCTTTAAAATTGTATTAATTTAGAGTTTAGACAAAACAAGATTGCGGCTTGACAATTCCGTGTCCATAGGAGAACATGTGAGAGTAGTCTCTCTTTGTAACTTTTTTTTTTTTTTTCAAATAAAAAAAAATGATTTCGCCCGTTGGTAACTCGAGTTGTCTATCATATATTTTATCAAGTTCAGGAGCGTCGCTTCTACATTTTTTTCATAGAAACCAAAAGGATTAAGTTTAATTAACCAAAATAATATTTCTTTTAAGGGAACATGGGACCTTAAGTGAAGTGGATACCAACTAGTGTACTTGAACATTCAGATCATTATTCTAAATAACATCTTTAGAATACGTCGACCTATACTTTTCACTATGTTATTCTAAGATTTAAGGTACTAGCTTGGATAAATGCTATATACAATATATATTATACATTATTTATATTATTTTATAACTCTAAAAAGACGAACATAATACAATACTTATTTTTTTTAATTTTGCAGATAAAATTGACAACATCAGCGGACATGAAGTCCATGAAGGGCAACATACAGTACTTGATACCCGAAGCAAGCCATCTGAAGATTCGACAGAAGAAAACATAATGTTAATGGAGGTAGATCATTTTGTTTACTATCACAGCTATACAAGATCTATACTTTGTCTTCGACAGCACATCAAACGATTATGTGGAGCATAATCAATGGATTCAAATGTTCCTTACCAATCCGTTGTAAACTTAAATATGAAGTGGTTGATTCCTTCATAAACAGTTCTTATAAACCAAGACTTGTAGCTAAACATTTTAACAATTACAATAAAAACTCTAGCGTGGTATCTTTGGTTAGGACAAAGAACAGTTTGAAATCTTCAACAAACTTGACACTTAACTGGGGATCACGCGTTCTTTTTAGTCAATTATTTGCTAATCAATCTATGACAGCGGTTCTCAACCCTTTTAGCTAGGCGACCCCTTTTTACAATTCCCCTCTCTGCCGCGACCCCCACACACACATACAGCAATACAAGAATGTAGGCTACAATAACAATCCATATTTTCGATGGTCTTAGGCGACCCCTGGCAAATGGTCAATCGACCCCCAAGGGGGTCGCGACCCACAGGTTGAGAACCGCTGATCTATGACGTGTTTTCTCACATGGAAATGATTCTTATTACTTCCTTTGTGTTTCCTTTTCAAAGTAACCCCATGATTGTGTATTTACATTCGAATGTCTTGTCAATGTCTTGCCTTTACCACCAGTTTCTCTTCAACATCGTTAGCGGTAGAGCGCAGGTCGTATGGTCTCAGTACAATCTCTATTTTAAAAAAAAATGAGGCCGAAAATGTCAACCAAATTATACATTTTCTCCAGGCATTTTGGAGAGAACACATTACGTTGTCTATAAAATATGTAAAAACAAGTTCATCTATCTTGCAGGAAAATTATTATAGGCAGTAAAAGCAATCATTATGAAAATTAACAATAACAATATGGAATTGATCGTATCCAAAATTTCAGAATGAAATTTCGCGTGAACAATTACTCAGTTGCAAACTGCACATATATTGCTACAAAAAATGTCAACCCTTTATCACTACATTTTCTTTCCGCCTTCTGCACCTGTCTCTGGTAAAGACCTTTCTTTGGGTCTCAAATAAACCCCTCGAACTTTTTAATAGTTCTCCAGCTGTCTATTTTCAGTCTGCGCTAAGTATTTTTATAATTCTGAAACTGAACACTTTAAATAAAAACATGAATATATCTTTTAACTAATCAATAAAAGAACAATGAACACAATACATCTCAACCCCAGAAATCAGTCATTCAGAAAAAAAAACTATTTAATACCATCTACATCTTCATCTCTCTAAATGAAGAGTTTAGTGTCCACCGAGCCGGAACCAACGGCCACTACTGTACAAACTGTGAAAAGACTACTGAAAATGAACGTCAAAGAGTGGCACTTCATTACTCTGGGATGTATTGCCAGCTTCTTTTGTGGAGCCATCCAGCCGGCGTGGGCAGTTGTCCTGGGAGATGCTCTTGATGTAAGTACTAACAAATGGATGTTACAGTTAGCTTACTCATGAAATTATAATGGCTGTAGAGTATTAAAAAATAAGTGAAAGAGACGGAAAGAGAAAGCAAAAAGAGAGAGGGAGAGAGAGAGATTGAGACAGAAAGAAAAAGAAAAGCAAAAGAGAAAGAGAGATTAAACATTTCCCTATACCAAAGGGCAGTAATGATGCACATAGTAGCTTACATAGTAAGCATGCAAGCTATATTGTCCTATTGTGGCATATAGTTAGATCGATTTTCTTCCAAGTTGGATTTTAAGCTAATAAAAAACAAACAAACAAAAAAACAACAACAAAAAAACAACCAATTAACTAACGAACATTTTAATGGGCATATATTTGGGCATGGCTCAGTGGCTTGACTTTGATGAACTATACTTTAGTCTAACCCGACTTTCCGTCTTTGTTTTTATTAGAACAAATAATTTTTTTTGTTACTTAGAAGAAGAAACAATAAGAATGTTATTGTTGGTATCATTTTTTTTCCAGTCATTTTCTTATGAAGACAAAGGGAGACAAAAAGATGTCATGGAGGATACATCCAACTACGCGTATTGCATGGCGGCGGCCAACTTGGTTTCCTATTTTCTGCAGGTTTTACAATACAGATAAAAAAATTACTAAGAAACAACAAAATCACAATATTTTATTCAGTTTAAAATGTGTTTATTAAGTTAATTACATCTCAGAATATAAACCATGATCATGTAAAATAATAGAATAATAACAAGATATATGTATTCTTACCAATAGGACTAATCAGGTGATCATATGAAATTGCAATTCACATTGATTTCAAATTTATCACAACAGGACTATCTGTTTGGAATATCTGGTGAAGCCCTGACTCTCAGAATGAGGCAGATGTTGTTTAAGGCAATACTCCGTCAGGTATTTGTAATCAGCGGTTGATTTACGATTCCTAAACTTTAGGCCGTGGCTACTATACATAGCGACCAAAGGCATAACTTTCTTGAAATAATACTTGAAATAATACTATCAGAAATGCTTTATGTGTGTTTTTTGTAGCCAAAATTATCTTCACTGCTTTAAACTATTATCCTTTGTCATTTTTAATGTTTAAATACTAAAATATTGTAAATGTTTGTTCAGTATTACATTATATAATGCCATACTTGATAAACACTAGACGAGTCGAACAATGTATTTCTAAGATAAATTGACTTAACGAAACATTTTGGATTTCCCCCAGAAAATAAGTTGGTTTGATGACCACAGACACGAGACAGGGATATTGAGCACCCAGCTGGCTGTTGAGACATCAGTAGTACAGGGGGTATGTAGAAGTATTTACAGAATTAGCTTACATTTGTATCTTCGAGACGATATAATGAAGACACTCTTGTACTAATCAGTGTTATGGCTCTTCCGCAGTGGTAAATATCAAACGAAATATTCAGGAGGTAATCCTCAACCACAGACGAAATGCCAAACAAGCAATAGAGGAAGTCGACAATCGATTCAACTATAAAAATACGTTTAATACTTAATAAGGGATCCGTCTGTGTCTTTCTGTATTTGCCGTCTGTAGCCTCTATCAAATATCGTCTTCTTATTAGGGTCTACTAAAGCGTTCTACTTTTTAAATCTAACTTTTCATTTCCGTAACTAAGTAAAACTTATCCCTTTATTATTCCCGAAATAAATCTACGTTCTAATCATGTCATAACATCAGTTAGCTTCAACACAGACCAGATTTTACATTTTGAAACTTCGCGAGGCAAGGTATTAAATATTAGATTATGATAAAAATATTCATATCCTAAACATAAACTCGGAGGAGTTAAACATGGGTAAATAGTACATCACGTAAAAACTTGATGAACTATTAGGTGTAATGTTTCAAGTATGTTTAAAGATTTCATTTATCTACTTTCTCTTCCAGGCTGTAAAAGTTCTAGTCGGCTGTCTTCTGTTGAGTATCGGTAACTTGGGAACAAGCTTGGTGCTGTCATTTATCTATGGCTGGCAGTTGTCACTAGCCTTGCTGGGATTTATGCCATTTTTGGTTTTATCGTAAGTGTCTCTAAGCGTTTCCATGTTTTTCCAAGGGCCGGGAAACAGAAACCAAAACCAGTGTTGTATTCTACAGATGTTGCTACATATTGTCCAACAACACTACATCATTTCAGAAAAAAAAAATTAATGAACGATAAAAAGTAAACATAAATATTCCCATTTTGTTCTTAGAGGCACCCTGAATGTTCTATTTGGGTAACTCCAGACCCTTGTGAGACTCTCAATGCCAAAGCAAATATCATTGTTTTATTATAACAGATAATTCTTCAATGTCCACAGCGGTCTGCTGTCAGTTCAATTCCTCGGAGGGGCCGCCAATGATAACAAAGAAACTATGGAAGAAATCAGCAAGGTGCGTCTTTTTTCTTTTCTTAAAGTTTCTTTTAAAATCTCTTTAAAAAAAAACAAACCCATATCCACTCTAAGATTTCTTTTTAACATAATAGAACATATTCAATTTTAAATATCGTATGTTATATTTTATAAATTCTAATGTTGTTTTAAAAGGAAAGTTTCTTGTTATGATGTATAGGTAAAGAAATTGCACATAAACACACCGTGACCGCATCACTAACAACGTAACACTTGAACCAGTAGGTCACATGTATTCATATGTATTCAGTACAGTGTTCCTTTGTAAATCCAGAGAAAAGTTTAGGCAGAAACAGGCGTTCAAAACAATTCAATCCTAAAGTTAAATGATTATCCTATCAAAGGGCACAAAAAAAAAAAACAACAACAATACGATGGCTCTTTGTTGTTAATTTCTCAATGTAGTTCATAGGCCAGTGTTATTGTGCTTGCTCTCTGTTGTTGGTTGCTTTTTATTAAATGACCCACCGTGGTTGATGCCGCTTTACTGTTGACACTTGTACAGAAAGGGAGATAATGATAATAAAATTGCAAAGTTTTATTTTGCTGTAATCAATCGCTTTTTTTCACTTTCACTAGTGAAATAATAATGATGAATAATAATGATGAAATAATAACAATGGACTTGGATGCGTGTAAATGGTTCTGCTTGAGTGATCCTGTGTTGACTGTCTTGTTACAATTTAAAATAGAAAGCGTAGAATAAAATTCGGGCTTGTACTTGTAGAGCAAAAAAAAATTCTTGAGTCTTTGCAATCCAAAGAAAGATCGTACTGGCGACAAATAGTCCCTCTGTGTTCTCCAAGAAGTCAAGAACACAACATACTGGGCACCAAATGTAACTGACATAGATCTATATGGAAAAGGAGTTTGAATGTTATTCATATTTTTTAAACTCCAATAACAAGGCAAGAAAGAAAAGTGCTTTAAAGAATGAAACTCCATGTAAGCTTGCTCGTAATTAAGAAATTCAAACTGTGTGTTTACAAAGAATACATAGAAGCATATATATAAGGCTTGTCCGAAGATTAATGAGGAATACAGTATTTCCCGTGGCTGTGCAGCCCCAACTGTGACCTACATATTTTGCCACATCCAGGGCAAGCAAAACCATTGTCCGCAGGTGGTCGATTTAGATTTTCTTTTCGTCGTCTGCGTTTAGACAGTAATACAGTAATTAGAAGCATATAATGAATTACCTTGTTACAGAACGCCATGGCCAGCATTGACAACATACGCACAGTAGCTGCCTTGACCAGAGAAGCCACTTTCTTCAACAACTTCAGGGACACTATGCTGCGGCCTTTTCGTAAGAACATGCTGAGGTCAACAGCAGCCGCGGCAGCCTATGGTGTTTCCAACGGCATGTATTATATCTCTTTTGCTGTCTCTTTCTACTACGGCTCCAGGCTGCTCCGAGACGAAGATATGGACTTTGATGATATTATCAAGTAGGTAGAATCTTTATTTAGAAAACCTATCAGAATAGTCTGGTAGA
>JADKLZ010002183.1:8834-22402 GCA_021533235.1 Biomphalaria straminea
TGTTTCTCAAACTTCGTCGAAAAAAAACAAAACAAACCTATATAGTCATGTTGAGGCATTTCTCATGATAGCTTAGGGGTCTGTGGGAGGGCTGGAAGCCTACTTATAAGTGGGGTTCGGGACGAAGCTTCGACGCCAAAAGCGTTTTCTTGCATTCTTTACTGCAGAAACGCATTCTTATGACATCTGCAGCTAATTATTCATCGTATGTTTGTCACTTTGTTTTGTAACAAAACTATAATTCAAAGTTCGAAAAATTCGGAAGTGGTAAGGAAAATGAAGTGTTCCAATTTGATTCCAATCTAATTTTTTTTTTTTTTTTGAATTTTTAGGATTCAAGCATAAATTGCGAGCTATAGTCCCTCATTTATTTAACAAGAAAAATATCAGATTGAGTAAAGGTTAGAAAAATGACTAGTAAAGAATATTTGGGTTCAGAGCACCACCGTCGCTATCGCTAGGGACAGTTACTGAAAAAGAATGCAGCCGTAACATTGGAGAGTTGGCCAAGTAGTCTGTTGTTGTCAAGACTGTAAATTACGCTTGACACATGCAACGCTTCTCTCTGAACAACTAGTAGTAAACCAATGAAGTCGAAAACAATCGCAATCAACAAACCGAACACTCAAAGACATCTGCTCAGTGCCTGAGATATCTGCAGTTTCATCTCTAAATACATAGAAAATGCAAATAATTCATGATGCTACAGTTCGTATTTTTTGGTCTATTGCAGCTGCCAGTGCTCCGTTGAACCAAATCAACGTTTTGACTTTGACGATTGCATGTGAAGAACTTTCTGGTATCTATTATATTGTAAACTTGTGGACATGTTTAGCCTGCTATTTTATCGGGCGCTGAAACCGACCGGAACTCCGCAAAACTCTTTTTTTCAAAGGAAATAAAACATTTATCACATCGAAAGATAATTGGCAAATTAATTAATAAGATCTAAACTAAATATTTTTCCCTTTGCAACTTCTTGTGTGACTAAAGAGACTAATCCTTTGTACTTTCACACTTCTTTCTACTACTATTATGAATGGCATCTGCAACCCAGGACTTTCATTTAATGCTCGCTCTTCATGTGGATCTATCCAGCACCACATTTTCCCAGCTGTTGATGCCGATTTTGAAGAGATTTGTGTCGCGATTACATACATCAGTATTCAGTATAGTTTAGCAGTGGACGACCAGCGAATAGCCTACATGCCTTCTGTTAAATCAACATTCAGGATGTCTTGTGGAAGTCGATCTTGTGGCATTCATAATAACTATAGCTATGTGCAAATGAAAACAAATCGTAACGACCAACATGCTTTAGACATCCTTTATAGTGCAAAGAATTCCAAGCCTATAGTAAGTAAATCGTACATGGTCGGACATGAATTACAGATTGGCCTATTCTAGTAACAATAATAGCGTATCTTTACAACTATACTTCAGTGGAAGCACTACTTGTTAAGTTACTACACTTTACAATAGTCCAATGATACTGATAGGCCTTTAGATTTACACTTAGAAGATGATGCGCACATTTTCCTGAACATTAATTTATTAAACTCTTGAATCAATAATGCATGGGCGCCAGCAGGGGGAGGGGTACATGGTGGTGCACTTGCACCCCCCCTGGATCCTGACTAAATCTACATCTACGTAATTTAAAAAAAAAATCTGGAAAATGTATTTCATTTCAAAATATTTTTTTAAAAAGGCTAAAATGTGGCTACTCAGAATTCAGAGGAATGCACGTACAGTGGAAGCACTATATGTTCAGTTGCTACTTACAAGTTCATTGATTTGGTGGTGCGAAAAAAGGGCTAGAATTTGGCTACTCAGAATCCAGGGGGGTGCAAGTGCGGGCGCCCATGCTTATGAGCATCTAAATCTAGATCTATCTGTCCTCAAAATTATTGTTAAGTTTGATAATCAATAATGCATGGGGGTAGGGGAATACGTGGAGGTGCTCTTGCACCCATGCGGATTCTGACTAAATCTACATCTACGTAATAAAAACACATCTGGATGATGTAGGCTATTTCATTATAAAACATTTTTTAACAAGATTACAAAGAGAGTTTGTGTGATATACAAACTCAGAGGCGGCCCCCGTCGGAGTCGGATCCCTGTCAGATCCGCCTATTTGCAAGATGTTTCGGATGTTCCTTCTGAGTTGAAAATAATTAATTTCTCGCTGGACGACGGATGATGGCGAGCAGGGTATAAACCTGCCTTATCTTGATGTTTGCGCACTAGACTTTAGTTCGGATATATCGTTGGTCCCTGGCTCAATTCCTGTATGCTCCCATCCTTAAACTATCGCAATATTTCTGAAAGAACAGTAAAGGTTAAATCATATTTTCAAAAGCCTTTAGTGTTTTTTTTTCTAACCGTGACGGACAGACCAACTAACAGACAAAACGCACAAAAATATGCTTCTTTCATTCTAATGGGGGCACTAAACAATTTTTTTTAAATCTGATTTTTTTTTAAATTTAAGAAATTAGTTTAGAATCATGTCATTTCCGGGCTTTACGCTAGTACACGAAAGCCGCTGCTAAAAGTTAATTTAAAAAAATGTGCATGATATCTACATGCCAAAAGCATTTCTTATAGTAACATTTCCTCCCTTACATTTACGTAATTGTTTCAGAATTGGTGTTTTGTTATTAAAAAATCGCTTGCATAATTAATTTTATAAATTAAACGGTTTGCTTTTAGAAAACTAAAAGTAGCCGTTGCACGTAAACCGCATTTAATGGTGAAAAAATATTTTTCGTATCCCTTCTAGTTTAGGCGCCCTGAGTGTGACAGACGGACATTTTGCACAAACCTAATAGCTGCTTTTCCCCTTACGGGGGCCGCTAAAAATTGGCTACAATGTGGCTACTCACAATTAGGAGGCACGCACGTACATGGTGAAAAAAAAATACTAAAATTTGGCTACTCAGAATCCAGGGGGGGGGGTGCAAGTGCACCCCTTTGCATCCCCCTGCGGGCGCCCATGTGTGTGTCATACCTCTGTCTGTGCTTCCTTATGCCCATTTGGTTTAGTCACTTCTCTTATGAATGCTGGCTAACTAAACAACATTGACTTGAGGTACTTAGTTTGCTGGTCTGTCTGGTTGTTCCATAGATGTATTTGACAGTTTATAAGCCTTATTGATTCCTGTAATGACTATGTGTCCAGGCATCCATTGTAATACATTTGTGATATTATATAATGGATTATCTCTTATCAGTTTTGTCAACTCTCTTGGGGTAGATGACGTGTTGTTAGTCACTTCTTGAAGAGTGGATTGAGAATATGCAAAGACAACAGAATCTGGTGGTGTTTCGGTTAGCTTGTTCTTGGCTGTCTGCAATGCTATAGTGGTAGCTTCGACTTTGGCCAGGAAGTCTGAGCACACTGAACAGTAATCGACACAGGATGTAATCGATATGTTTTTGGATACCTTTCTAGCGTAGGCTACCCAATTTGAGCTCCAACGGATTTGATTCCTTTGTTAGGCTATCCATGTCTTTTATAAATAATGATGAATTTTTTTTTAACTTTCGAAATTGCCGACATTTGATTTCAAATGTTACCATTATTATTATTTTAGATAGCGCTACTTTCATGCTTACAGCATGCTCAGAGCGCTTTGGTCCAATCTCATTTGTGGACCGGTGGGGGGGAGGGGGTATCTAGGATACGGTTTCCCGTGCTGCCTTTGGGCGCTCAGTAAACACAACTCAGCCCGAGTCGGGTGTCGAACCTCGAGCCCCCTTCTAGGTAGCCAAGCAAGCCAAGCTCAAGCCGCACTTAGCCTCTCGACCACGCTTCCCACTATACCATTAGTATAAATTAACTCATTTAAAAAGTATTGAGCTTATAATGTTGCAGACTTTAATGTAGGCCTACTCCTGGTACGCTAAATTATGAAAGGTCCTAATAAGAATGGCTGTCTAGTCGTGCTGCATTCGCGCTGGACTGTCGTCCAGTTGTCTCGATGGTCCCGGGTTCATATCTTGCCCGCTCCCACCTCCCGTCGTCCAGCGGGAGGTCTGGACTAGGAAGTAAGTTGACTTCAACTTTGAAGGAACAACCGAAACATGTACACAATTTTAGAAAGAATTTAAATATTTGACTCCTTAAACATTGGGAAGAATGTTATATTTTTTAAAAATAATTTATTCATAAGACATATATTCTAATATGGATGGTTAGTGACGACGCAAAAACAATATTCAGATCTCTAATGGGCTCGCTAAACATTACAGTCTGCAATGTCTACATTCAAATATACACTAAGGAAAATCCGATGCCGAGGACGGAGTTAGACGGCGAAAAGAAAATTTAATTCTAAATCGACCATCCGCGGACAATTGATTCATCTTCTTTTTTGAAGTAACGTCTGTATTATATAAGATAAGAATTGTTATGCCTGCGATGGAAGTGGGAAAAGGTATAGATCTAGATCTAGGTCATAGCTGGGACTGCATAGCCACGGGAAACACTGGATTTGATATGCAGGTTTCGGACTCAAGAAAAGCCATACATATTTATATAGACTTAGATTATAGATAAAATATTGGTAGGCTACTAAAGATCTATACACAAAATGACGATCGTTTTTATGTGTAAATTCTTAATTTGCGAAAAGTGTCGTTATCAATTAAACGACACTCTGTACAGTCTGTGCTACTGTCAGTAAAAATAGCAATGGGAGGGGCTCTAAGTTACAACGACGTAGCGTAAAGCGTAGGCCTAGGCCTAGTGCTAGAGTGAGCCAGTGAGACATTTGAAAAGAATTTCTGGTTTCCGGCACAGTGACGTCATTTTAAATTAGGAACGACAATTCGTAACTTTGGGCATTGGAGGGGCACCCGAGGGCTAGAAAATAAGGCAGGTAACATTTATAGATTAATATAGATCTAGAACTCATAGACCCATACATAAGTTACATATCTTTTTGTTTTAATAATATAATTCTAAAGTCGTAAATTAGAATTACTTACATTAGTTAGATATAGAATATAGATCTAGTATCATCTAGCGGCTAGCGTACTTCAGATCCTGACACCTAGTCATTGCCTAGCGGCTAGTGTCTTAGTCTGTCTATAAATAAACTCTACTATCACTCATTATCAGTCATCATTGTAGAAGAAGACGACATAATCTAGAATATGATAGAATTACTATCATAGATAATAGATTTCATAGTAAATTCATAGAATAAGACTAGATCTGTTATAATCAAGATCGAGACATCTCAGTAATTGTAAGATAAGATCTCAGAATCATTAGATTAAGATGTAGAGACAGAGTATAGTTACATAGTATGTGAATGTGTAGACTACTAACTACCACTGTCCACTGTCAAGTACTATATATACTATAGTCTATAGACCAGGCATGTCAAACTCATTAAGGCATGATTAAGGTGTGTGGGCCGCATAAATACTTACTATGACCATCAGTTCCAAAAAAGCCTTAATTTATGGTTGGTGCACCATCCGTTGTTAGACTAGATAGCTTAACCAAAGATAAATTGTACTGCAATATCACCTCCTGTTATTTCTCAAAAACATCCTCGCTTGTTGTGGTTTTATGCATAGAACAGAGCTCAAGTAGTTCCTCATGTATCTCAAAATTCCTGTCATAGGCCCTTATGAATTTAGCCAACTGTGCTACACCCGTTACATCAGTTGATTTATGGAGAGCCAATGAAACTAATTCAAAATCTTTAATTTTTTACGCAATCTGACAAACATATCATTGTTTCTATCTATCAAAATGTTCCTATTTAACGCTATTTCTGTGAATGCTTTCACCTTTTCTGGACAAATTACTTTAACGACACACTCCTTCATAAAATCACATTCACTAAATGATTTGCCATGGCTTGCTAATTAAGTTTGACAAAATGTAGCTTGCTTTGACTGCAGACTCACTCTTCGTTGTTCAGTTTAACAAATAATATTGTTCAATTCAAGTAGCTTGTCATGTTTTATTTTCTAGTGTTACAGTTTAACATTATTTTGATATTTTTTTAGGTGGCCACGCAGGCCGCATACAAGGTGGTCGCGGACAGCACTCGGCCCCTGAACGCTGTGTTTGACATGCCTGCTATAGATACTATAAAAATATATAGATCTAGTGTCAATGACTATAGTCACTATAGAATAGGTTATAAATAAATAGATTAGTTATTAGTATAATAAAAATAAGTAGATCAATAGGGCAAGGCAATCATCGGCAATGCAATACTTAATGATAATGGTTAATCATAGGGATAGTATTAGTTAATTCTATACTATACTTTTACTTATACTTACTAATATATAATATTACTAGTCGACCGGCGGCATAGCATATGATACGCCGCTATTTTGCAAGGCTGGCCTTAGGCACTGCAACTTTTGCGACCGCAGTGGGTCCCGCACTTTCTTTGGACACGTGTTAATTTTTAGATGTATAAATTATTAAATTAAACTATTTTATAACTTATAACAGATTTCCAGCGGCCTCTTGATTTACCAGGAGCCCCTGGAAATCTCCTGAAATGTTATATAATATAGGCCTACGAAAAAGTCCTGGAAATCTCCGGAAATTATTAAAATCTTTTGTAAAGTAAAAGTAAATTAAAAAAAAAATATCCGGAAATATATATATAATAGATAAATATCCGGAAATGGAAGTGAGATTAAATTATGACAAATTGAGAAGAAGAGAATTATAAACACCACTTTCATTCACAAAATAGCGTAGTGCGGCATGCTATGCTATTTTGTGAATGAAAATAGTGCAGATTGGGATACACCATTTTCCATTCACACCATGCTGCGCCATGGGATCTTCCCTATTTACTTGTTGCATGTTGTTTGAGCTTGTCTTTTGAGAATTATAGATATAGATTATAATAATATAATATAATTAGATCTAAGTATAGGTCTAGACTTTTCTAGCCAATCAAGTTAATCTCTTGAGTCTAGAGATAAAATTTGATTAAATTATAGAACCAAAACAAATTGATAGATTCTAGATTCTACATAATTAATAATCTTAATATTGTAATATTAATAATATATATAGTGACAATTCACTACATTTAAATTGATATAGAATGGACCTATCTATAATTTTATTACTAATATTAGTCTACATTATATTTTATATAATATTATTAGTTCTAGATCTATATATACTTATACTTATAATCTAGACTTCATACTTAATTAGATCATTAGTAGATTCTGAATCTTCATCAACTAGATTTTTAAGTTAGATTTTTTTAGGTCCATCAGTTGTAGCCTTCTCGTCTACCTGCATTAGAAATATAGGTCAAAATATTCAAGCATGCCCTGCTGCCACTCAATACACACACTACTTAAAAATAAAAGCCCTTCTGAACTCCCAACTACACACTTTTTGTTCCTTATTTTTGTATACAGCCAACATTACAACAACATTGCATAATTTTTGTTATTCTTCAATAGAAAGCCCTATAGTAATATATATCCCATCTACAAACTTTCAGACTGCTTCACTTTTTGTTGCATTCTTTAATTGAAAGGTCAATAAAGCACAGTTTTAAACAGAGCATGCACTTCTTTGAATCGGCCATTGCATCCTAGCATATATCGGTATATACAAATGTCCCTAAACTACAAAACTTGTACCTTTATATGACAGGTATGGATGAATAAATTATTGAAACTTTAAGCAGTTTAAAAGAAGAAACATCACTAATTGCAAGCGAGGCCATTATATTCAAAACATTTTGTCAGTCATAGATCTAGATATGCACCTTATTTACAATACCCATTTCCACAAACAGTATCATAGCCCCCCCCCCCAAAAAAAAAAAACAAAACAAAACAACCCACTAACACACTTTAAAGGGAAACTCTCATGGTTTTGACAATTTTCGATATAATATGTGTTTTGATTTACAGATAATGAATATATTATTCTTTTTTTTTAATTTGCAAGAATAACTTAGTAATTGATGTTTTTCTGACCTAATTTTTCTGCGCATCCAAAACGGTCAGATTTTCACAGAATTTCTATGTGACGTCACGAACAGATACACAAATCCTATGCTACTCCAAGTACCTACTGAATAATGGAAAGCCAAACAGTCAAGTTTACATCTTCGTAAAAGAAATATATCTTCGTCTATGCAGTTAGATCTAAATATTGTAAGGAAAGAAAAAAAATGTGTGTTGAAAGTAGATTTACATGCTTGACTAACCACGGCAGTGTGTATTTTCTCGTCTGACCACTAAACACACAACAAACATTATCGCTTGGTTGTCTTGTCATGACCGACTACACGTAGTCTAGACTAGCCTTACACTGACCAGTTTGTTCTAATCAGTTAGACACACAATATATTTACTTCTTGGGATAGGGAGAG
Organism: Biomphalaria straminea; assembly: GCA_021533235.1. Classification (NCBI taxonomy): domain Eukaryota; kingdom Metazoa; phylum Mollusca; class Gastropoda; family Planorbidae; genus Biomphalaria; species Biomphalaria straminea. Next base: position 17,237 of record JADKLZ010002183.1, read on the forward strand.
GTTTAGATGAATTTTTTTTTTCTCGAGTTGGTTATCCTAATGCTTTTAATCTCCCTCTCTCTATATATAAAACTATAGAATAGCTCTGGACTATACAGTCACTAAGCCTAAGAGCCTGACAGCTACTGTAAGAAAGAAGCGATACGATTGGTTAAAGCTAGTTTCCCTTTCAGTATTGTTGGGGGGAGTGACATATGCCTGAGATAAAAAGCAAATCTCAAAGAACCCCGTTTTTTAAGGAGGCGTGGCGAATTTACTGTCTAATTTATTAAATATAAATGTTTCTAAGCATTTAAATAAAAAATGAAATAATGTTTACTATTACAACTTTTTACGCAGAATTTAAATATGTCAATAACTCAAATTTGAAAAACTATGAGAGTTTCCCTTTAAATGGGCCCTGATATTCACTGTGATAATTTTTAGGATAAAAAAAAATGTTTCATTTAGAACAGAGGCATTCTTGTAGTATAGATTCTATTCTAGATCTGATCCTTCTAAATTCTTATAATTAACTACTGTCACTACATTTCAAATCATGGTAATTTCCTTACAGATGTTTCGTGGGTTTTGTAAAAATACATTTCATAATCACATTGATCTAAGGAAAATATTTCAGCTTGGGTTTCAGAATAGCTGCTTGTGGAAAAAGTTCTCTGAAGTATAAATGAAAATCAATTATAAAATTGAAATTCACTACACAAACTGTTAATGTATTCACACAAGTACATCTTTCCACCATTTTTGTAGCAAAGAAGAGCAATGACCCGCATCCCTGTTTCCTAAATTCCTTACTGGATTAAGAAGTCCCAGCAAGTCAACTGTCCTATATCATGCTACGTGATTTATATCATCTAGTGTCAATATAAACATGAAAAATCATAACATTTATAATTACAGTGTCTTAATGAACTATAGAATCAAATTTATCTTGTGCTGTTAAAAGAAGGGAGTTGGCTTGTCAAAATTTATAATTAACAAATGTTTTAATCAACCTAGTTCACTCTGATACATGAACGAAGAACTAACTAGAATTTTGATTTAACACTCTTCAACATAATGAAGTGACCATATTAGTGTTCACTAGGTTTTAAAGTTTAAACAAAGTTTAAAATACATTTTAATGTTTATTTAATAATGGTAATATGTTTGAAATGAAGATATTGTGGTGCCAATAATTCAATTAATATTGAAGCATAAGGACCGATTTATAATTGCATTAAAGTGTGTGATCTAGAAACCTCTGTTATAAAAGATTTACATTAAAAAAAACCCAGTCTTACAAGTTTTCGAACTTGAGATTTTGGTCTTTAAAAATTGTATGATAACTCTATCAACTGTTGATATTGGCATTCAGCTTAAAACATTTGCATCCATGACTTAAGATTTTACAGAATTCAATTTCAAAGCAACAAAGTCACAATGCTGACATTCATTGAAATCTTTTTGTAACTCTGGATATGAGCTTAACTTTTCATTTGGTATAATTTTTAGTGAAATAGCATAGTAGCCAACTCCAAGGATACAGAGATAGAATTGTCATAGAATGAAATATTTAGATACAATAAGGTTCAATTGAGCTTAAAAAAAACAAAGAACAGGACACTGCTAAGAATTATTTATCTAACCATTTTGTTGAGGAACAGAGTAGAGTACCTAAACACACACCCTTAGAGTGACAGAGAACAATTGATAATAAATGACATCAAATTGGTGAATTTTAGGCACTACATTTTGACACAAAATTGATTTTCTTTTTTTTTTTAAAGAAATATTGTAATATTTAACAAATATGCCATTGAATAAAATAAAAACTTATCTAAAGCAACTGATAATTTTCTTTGATTGTCTTGATCACATCATAAAACAAATTCTCATTTTCCATTCTTAATCTTTGGGATAAGTGCAATTCATGCCTTCTGTTAAAGTGAATTAGAAGAATGTAAAATCTAGATTTTTGGTTATTTTAAGTACTTAAGCATAAACTGTGTGGCACATTTCATGTTGTGAACTGCTTAAAGTTATGAATGAGAGGTCTTCTCACTTGACTCATATAATGTGTATGTTTGTTAGTGTGTTTGTAATTGCCTGCTGGCAATTTAGTATCATTATCTATAATTATCAGTAGTAATTGTTCAACCTTCAGGATACGTGAATACAAGATGAAGCTGGTGGTTGTTTTGATAGTGGCATGTTTAGGAACTTTAGCTCAAGGTATGTGGCTTGTTCTTTGTCAATTCATTGAAATTTTGTTTGTTTCTATATAGATTTTACAAGATTCAAGAGTCAATCCTTACTTTTAATTAATAGATTAAAGAACAAAGTAAAAAAACAACTCTTTAGCTTAGCCTAAATATTCATATTTTCCTTTTGGTAGACATTTTTTTTCATTATATTTTAGAGATATAACTTTGTATTTTTAAAACATTTGGCAGCTTTAAAAAATAAATAGCTTCATAAAATTCTAACTACAGTTCTCTTGATAGTCTGACACTTAATCTAACTCATTCAGTAATCCCACGCAGTTCTGATGTAAACTCAAGTAGTTAATGTAAACTGTAGTGCATATATTTTTTAGTATGTAGGGAGGATTAAGTTGTAATTTAGAATGTTACATGAATGAGAAAGCTAAAATATGTATCATTTTCTTTTTCATCTTTTGTTTATTTTATATACTTGAACATCAAAGAGAAGATCTTCTTACATCATAAACATATATGTTACATTTTTTGAAGTACAGTTAACCTTTTGAGATGCGACTTTTGGGTAATTACACATCCACCCACTGCAACCGATAGTAACCATTGGACTGTATTTCACTAGAAAGCTATGCAAATTATTACAGTTCAATTATTTGAAAAATATTATTTAAAAAAAAAAATTGGCAAACAAAGTTACTCTCTATTGCTTGAAAGTCAAATATCTTTTTTTTTTTTTTTTTTTGTGTGTGCAGGGAATGAAATCAATCCTTGCTTGTCTGCGGATGCCCAGAAGTCTTGTGCATCTTGTATAGCCACATCCAAAGAGTGCGCTTGGTGTGTCTCAGTGGTAAGTGCTCAATACAAGTCAAATCTTGGATTAGTGAACAGCTTAGGTAGCTGGAGATGCCTGTAATCTTACAGTATCTACAAGAGCTGGTTGACAGTTATTATCACTAAAATCTCTATCGAACTTTAAAAGTCACTTTAATTAAATTATGATAAAGTGTAAACAACTACAAATTTTGGTACTTGCATACTTATTTTTTCAACATAATATTAGAATTAAAATGTGGTCAATCCTGTTTACCCATTTCTTGAATCTTATTACTTTTAAGATATTGGATTTCATAAATGTCCTGCATTAATTTGGTCCTTTCAGAGCTATGAACAAGAAAATCGCCTGCGTTGTGATACTCATGAAAATCATTTGAGAGGTCTTTATTGTGACCCAGGTGATATCCAATTTCCAACAGATGAAGTTGAAAAATTAAAGGTACCGTATTGATTTGAACTGATTCTATATATATTTATATATTTTTATTTATTTATATATAATGTGCATTTCCTGGAGGGATCGTCTCTCTAACCAGGACTTTTTGAAACTGGCCAATATGCACAGCATCTATGCTCTGTTGACATAGAGAAGACTACACTGGCTTGAACGTATCACCAGCATCCCATATGGAAGAATCCCTAAAGATATCCTATATGCTGAGCTTGCGAATACGTCTGGAAGCGAGACATGATAACCATAGGCATTAACGAAAGTATGAGGAAGGAGATAGCCTTCTGGACAACATGCTTGTACCTCGTCGAGAGCCAAACAAATGAAGCTGCCTTAGTTGAAAGAAAGAAAAAGAAAGCTGCCCTATCAGCTAGCTCTAAAACAGGTGCATATACATGGACGAACTGTGCTAAACTCTGCCTCTCCAATATTGGCTTGTTTAGCCACTCCAGAATCTACCCCTTCTCAAGATGAAACCAAAGCCAGTGACTCATCTGGGTACATCCATTGTGTGCAGAGGCAGAAGGAGCTATATATATATATTTACATATAATATAGCGAACACTTTTTTTTGATGAAACTTTTTTTTTTTTTCAATAAAGCTACTGGCAATGTCTCTTGTCACTTTGGAAGTTCTGTTGTAAAAGTTATGACTCTCTGTGAGTCCTGAACTAGTAGGGTGCTGATTATAGTTTCAAAGCTATTATCAGAATCAAACTGTCCATGCTAATTAATAACTGTATTGTTCTCTTTAGAACCAGGAAGTTGGAGATGGAGATAATCCAGAAGATGCTGTACAAGTACAACCCCAGAAAGTCAGAATTAAGATTAGACCAAGTATGTTGTTTTTTTTTTCAACTAAATATTTTAATTCTAATGAAATTTTTTCCATAGCTTTGTTTAAAGGGACTTTGTGGCTAAGTAGTAAAATGTTTGGCTTTTGAACCGAAGGTCTCGAATCTCTGTAAAGACAAAAATTGTTAATTTCTGGATTTTTAGGACGCCCCTGAGTCGACCCCAATTCTAATGGGTAACTTATATAAGTTGGGGAAAGTAAAGGCTGTTGCCTGTTGTGATGGCTACATGACACCGTCATTAAACCATCAGCCATAAAAAAACATGATTTTTTCATTTTCTGATCTTTATATATTGCTAGGTCTGAAAGTGGTACTTAACTTTTTTTTTTTTTTATTAACTAGCATCTTATCCACGATCACATTCTAAAAATGTATTTCAGCTATCAGTGATTTTCAATAATAATTTGGTTCTGCATCTTTGCTAAATGCTTAACTAGTTTATCTTACAACTAAAAGAACACAATCAAATCATGCCAGTCTGGTAGTGACTTACCAATCATCATTTCTGTTACCAGACAAACCAGTGGAGGTTAAGTTAGTGTTTCGTCAGGCAGAGAACTACCCAGTAGACTTGTACTACCTCATGGACTTATCCAACTCTATGGAAGATGACAAGGAAAAATTGGCACTGCTGGGAAATAAGATAGGTAACTGAAAACTTTACCATAGAATCTTGACACTTATATACAAGATAAAATAGTTGCACTGGTCCAAACAAATGGAAATTTAGTTTGACTAGTGTAATGACTTGACGCGTAGAAGTATTGGGAAAATCGGGTATCTATAGAATGACGTGACGTAGGAATTAAAAACTAGGATTAGA
>JADKLZ010002194.1:0-11208 GCA_021533235.1 Biomphalaria straminea
AGAGAAAAAAATGGGGGGGGGACAAATACAGAGGTAGGGAGAGAAAGAGAGAGAGAGAGAAATAAGAGCAAATTGAAGGCGAGGGACAGAGAGAGAGCGATAGGATATAGATAATTAGAGAAAACTAGAGAGTCATGGAGTGGGTACAATATATATGTATTGGAAAGGAGGGGCTTAAGACTTTGACAGAATTCAATGAATTGATTTGATTTCCATATTTCATGACTACTGCAGGGGAATGACGCCCAATGTAGCTATTGTAATTCCCGGACTTGAATGAAACGTATTGTTGGTTCACAGACACTTGCTTAATTATTATTTTTATATAGTTATATTAAAAGACTTGCTGACCTGTTTTATGTTTGTATTATGTTTCTTAAAAACACGTTTAGCTGACACGTTTTAATATCAACTGAAAAAAAAGTAAAATACTAGTGAACCACTATGCATTGTAAATTACGAAGAACCTTAAACAGTAATTTTGAATCTTCTCAATAACAGTGACTGCTTAACAGTATTCTATGTCCTGAACTCGTCAAACTGTTTCTCTTGTGTGTTATTATAAGTGAAATTTAAAAATCCACAAATAGATAACCTAATATTTATTTGCGTATGAACAAATATTGAGCAATGTTGACGTTATACGCCTCTATTGCATGTATACTATGCCGTATTTAGACTTGAAAGGCTATTTGAGATATTAGTCTCTCTTGGGTACCTTAATGGGTCCAGGCCATTGCTAAATATTTCAAGCTTGTGTTGCCGATAGGTAGATACGCCTCTTGCATTTATATACACAGCTCTGATCAGGGTGTGAATGTACATTTCAAAAGGCTGCCGACTCGTGACTGTAGCTGTTGTTCATGGAAAAGGCGTTTCCTTACAGGCCATCATGTTATCTTCTAGTGTTTTGTTGTCATGTCTAGGGTTGTCTTGTATATCGCTGTTAAGTCTGTATGGATCACTTACACTACACTCATGAATGTTCTTACATGTCTGTCTTATGTCTACCATTGACTGTAATCCTGTACTCTAGCTTCATCGTTAGATTATGAAATATACGGGCTTTCAGATTCACAAGAAAAACTAATCTTTATCCAGGGGCGTATCTAGGAATTTTCCATCGTTTTGGGACCCGGGGGTTCGACCTCTTAGTGGGCCCTTGCTTTTTGCGTAATATTTACTAATTAATGTAAAAAAAAAAAAACTCACTCGTTTGCGGTCCCCCCTCTAGTAAGGGACCGAGGGATTCCCAAAACCTCCCCTCACCCAGGCTACGCCACTGTCTTTATCAGTTTGATGTCGACATTGCATGGAAATCAGTGGGAAACACTGTGATATACCAGTCGTCTGCGAACCAAAATGTCGGGCAGTAATCTCCCTTTACTTTTGGTTCCGTTCTCCAATCCCGTCATGCCTTAGGAAACACGCCTCGTCTTTCAACGTCACCAGAAGTGGGCGCCGCTCTACTTACTCGACTACCGCACAGTTAATGCCAAGCTAACAAGGGGCGCCTCTAATAGCGTCAGCTATAGGGTGCAGGTGTTTAGGGAGGGAGGGGGGAGAACACATACCACCGAAATCGTTACCATTTCTAAACTATGCACAAATTAAGAGCTTGGGGAGGCTGTATTTGTTTCACGTTCTACGGAATGCTCTACATTAGAGATTCCCTGGACACGCAGGGACTTTGTCGTTTTATCCGCGGTTCAAAAGTAGCACGCATGTCTGAGAGTCTCCGTGTTATGAGCTCTGCTTGTTTGTTGACGTTTTGGCGCTGTCTTTTTCTCCAGACATGCTCAATATGAAGGAAGAGACAGGGGCAGACAATACGAAATAAGTTTATATGTATGTGCGTGTGTGAATTTGTTGTAGTGTAATGGAGCAATGCTGGGTAGGATGTTAAGCTGCGAGTGTTGGTTTAAACATTTGTGTTACACCTATGTAGGTTAATACAGATTATTTAGTTAAATAATCATTTACTTTATGACCTTGCCCTATTAGACTTATTGGGATTCACAAGGAAACAAGACAAAAATAACAACCATTACATCTCATCATGACATCATATCAACAGGGTTTCTGATAGTTTCCCATTCAGACCTTGCGATCTGTAGGGCAGGTGATGTATATGTTATCTTTTACTGTGGCCCACATATAACGAGGGTGTCATGTGACCAGCACAACGACCATTCTTATAGCTAAAATATGCTGTCTTGATAACCTTGTATTTGATAGTCTTCATGATCTGAATAGCGATACGGAGGTTACGTATTATTGAAGTTTATTGTTATCCGCTGTGATGCGGACGTGATTTAATAAGTAAAGTTATATATATATATATATATATATATATATATATATATATATATGCCCTGATCAGGGCAAAGGATAGAGAGGAATGAAGAAGGACGGTCTACAAGTCTTGCTTGATGCCCCAACGGGCCACCAGACTAAGGGATAGGTAAAATATATATATAGTCTCTCTATATATATATTCCTGAGGACTAAGTATATTTGATATATTTGATACCGCTGTTATGCGGATGTAGTTATATTGAAACTGGATATTTTAATGTAACCACTTGAAGTGCAGTACATTATTATTAAATAGACCTTATATTTGTCTGCTGAAGATCAGCAAGTCTTTGTTTACTGTTTATGTTAGTTACGTGCTAAATGGTCACACGAACCCAGCTTTCTACGGCATTACACATTCAGCAGGTTATAAAAATTTGCCTTTTTTTTTTTCGTGTTTCGTGAACAGTAACCAGCAGAGCTCTTCTGTGAATAAATGGCGCTTATGAGACTGCATCGTTTAATTTGAGAACTGTGAAATGTAAGCTTAGGTCCACGGTGTATAGTTGGAGAACCACGGAACTTAAAATGTAGACCTCAGGGTGTAACTTAAAGACGGCTGAATTATTCTGTTTCTATATTTGGGCATTGAAGCTGTCAGGCCTATCTCTTTGTGACAGGCCAGGAAGTCACAAGTTGAAACGAGCTTTTTTTTTTGCGGACAATGTTGATTTGTTGGTTTAGTAGACCCTTGCTGTTAAAGATACACCATTGTACTCCTATAAACGTGACTCATGACGCCAATTTGTGTTAGCCACACCGCTTCATCGTAACTCATTATCCAAAGTAATTAGTTCGCCTGCCATCAAGGCACCTCGTCTTACCTGGAGTTTACCTTAGCACCTTTAAATACTTCTAATGAGTCAAGAGTTTAATTACATTTTTGTTTCTACTCCCGTGAGTGGCCGCGAGTAAAACGTCGTTAAATGTCTCCACAGTCTCTTTCAGTTTGATTGGAAACCTTTGTTGCCAGTTCTCGCGAGTGACTGTCTCCATTTCCCCTAATCTCTCTCTTAGTTTGCGACAACGCAATTATTAAAGCGGCGGCCGCTGCGGCGCTTCCTGGGCGCAAAGGTGTTTGCAGTGAACGAGAAAAAAAAATGTGACAACTAGATGTAGGTCCTCTAGTACCTTTCTGTTTGTACAGCTATTTTCTCACCCCTCCCACCCTCGAGTGTTCACTTCAGCAACCCCTCCCCCCCAGATCTATGCCATGATCACACCCTCGTACCGTTATCATCTTCTAACAGTACTCTGTTAGTTTTTAATCTGCGTCGCCTGAACAGAGTTGAACCTACCTTGCGTCCAAGTTCTAACACCATTTTGACATGTCATTAAACATGTCATTAAACATGTCATTAATGTCAAGTGGGACCCGGATCAACAGATGGTGCTGGCATTCGATTATGGTGTCAAGTGATTTATTCATTTTGTCATTTATGCCAGAAATACTATTTTTGAATAATCTTATTTCATAGTTATAAAAATAACTTTTAATAAAAAACACACGGAATTTGTATATCTTTGGTACAGTAAATGTTAGCGCGTATGTGTGAAAAGGCTTATATGTGTGTGTGTGTGTGTGTGTTACTATGTGCAGGTAGGCTTGCTTGTATGAGTAGTACTGCGCTCATTTTGTCTTAAGACTGTAGTCTGTAGACTGTAAGACTGTAGTCTGGAAGTGAGTAATCGTATGCTAATGTGATTGTGAACCACGAGTGTGTGTGTGTCCTCATTTGTGCGTGTGTCAAAATAAGACATTTTAAATTTGTGTCTGGTCGTTGTAAGTGTGATTCTCAATGTGATTGTTCTGTTTTGTGCGTGCATGTATGTGTGTTTGATACGTGTGTGTGCCTTTTTAAACTAAAACTAAGACTACTTTATTGATCCTTATGGAAATGTGTTGTGATTACAAGGACTCTTTTCTCATATAAATACAACACAACAGAAACATTCACATAAATACAACAGACACAACTGTGTCCATGTGTGAGTGGCAATACGTAACTGAGCAACGTAGAAGGTCAAAGTCAGTGTTTGGACACTCTAGTAGGCCTACAGTTGCCCCGCGTTACCATCACATATGATAAATTGCTACACCAGTGGAGTACCTAGGGTAGGGAGTGGGGGGGGGGGGTCCAAATGTAAAAATTCCCCCGGGCCTCACTTAAAAGGGAGGGGGAGGGCTCTAAAATGAGTGTTAGGAATTTTTTTGCATGAAATATTATATATTACACCATTAACTCATATCAGGATGTCGAATGTCAAAAAGGAGGGGCCCCTAAAAAGGTCACCCCCCCCCGGACCTCCAGATCCCTAGTTACTACACTTTTACCCACATTTCGTTGCATGATATTTGTCCAATATTTGATTCGTTTTTTATTTTATTTTCCCTATATTCACATTTTCGTATTTTGTTTTTTCAAAAACTATATTTTCATCAGCACATTGGGCAAGGATTTTTTGTTTTTGTTTTTTTTTTTTCACTCCATGCCTCAAACCCCCCCCCCCCCCTCCGCCCGACTCTGCTAAGCAGTAACAATGCACTCCTCCCCAGGCCACCTTGTATGGTGTGTGTGTGTGCGTGTGTGCGTCTTGTACATGTTTGTTTCTTGTGTTATCGCCAGCGCTGGACCCGTCTTTCCAATCTGTATTGGGTTTCAGTATCAGTGTTACCATTTGTTTAGGTGTGACTTCATTTCTCCACGCGCGCGCGCGCGCGCACACACACACACACTCACTCTATAAACACCCAGTCGCCCGAGCGTTAACTCATAGCTAAAACTTGATGAATGCAGAAATTGTTCTTTTCTATAAAGAATTGTTTTATCTTATTTATTTGTTTTTGGAGGGGATGTGTTTTTTTGTTAAAAAAAAACAGTGGAGAGGAAGGATCGTAACTCTGACTGTTAAATAAAAAAGTGGACAGAGTTACTTTTTCCTACTTTCAGCTGATAATCTAAACCTAATGGGTCAGTGACTTAAGTAGCTGCTGGTGGTAAAACTGACATTTACATGATGAATTTATTTATTTATATTGTTATTTACGTACATGAGACGGTTGTATTTTTCGATTAACCTCGGCGTTTACGGTAATAGTCAGATAGTCAGTATCACAGATTTTTATATATTTAAAATTAATACTATCTTACACCTATATAACATATAAACGAAACAGTATTTGTCGATGAAGTATATAACATTTACAAGAAAGATTTTTTTTATGCACATAGGAGCAACCTGTTTTCAGTTTCGTAGTTACCATCTTGGAAGTAACGACAACTTGAATTACTGCTGTAAGGACACATTACACATAAGTGGTAGAGACTACATGTCAAACTAGTGACTTTTTTTTCATGGCTTCAAATCAGGCTTAAGGCTGCTTAACGTGGATATGGACAGTATATCCATACATTACAGACTTATCTCTCACTCTTCCAGTCGAAACAAGCCATTTTACTTTTCAAGTCAGGTCGGTCTTGTACAGGTCATGTATGTGGGGTAATGACCCGGGCATTGGATATAAAATGATGCGAAATGTACACAATGTTGACATGCAAATAAAATATTTCTATAATTGATGTCGATAGAACCAACTCCTGGTAAAATGGAAAATTAACCGATTAGCAGCAGGGTGTGTGTGTGTTTGAGTGGGGTACCCTTTAAAGTGCATAATCATGAGGTGTGTGTGTTTGTGAGGGGGGTTGCCCCACAAATTCGAATATCAAGTTTGTTTAGAATCATTGTAGCTGATATTTAAACTTCAAAAAGCAATTGAAAGCAAAGTTACACGATACATTTGTTATTTGTCTTGAAGATAATCGATTACATTCTCATCCTGGCATGTTGCCTTTGGCCTGTTGAGAATGTACATGTTGAAACTAAAGTATAGAGGAATCGATTACTGAAGCAACAAGGCAGAAATAGTTTAACGATACTCTGGATGCCGTTTTTTTTGTGGTAACGAGAAGAGAAAAAAAAATCAAATGCGACAGTGTCACAATACATTTCTCTTCTTTGTTATCTCCCTTCGAGTTTCTTACATAAACCTGTATGTCTCTGTCACATACCTACATGTTTTCATATAGAAACATTTGCAGAACATACACACATATATACATATAGAAACATTTGCAGAACATACACACATATATACATATAGAATGCAGAACATACACACATATATTACATATAGAAACATTTGCTGCAGAACATACAGACATATATACATTTAGAAACAGTTGCAGAACATACACACATATATACATTTAGAAACAGTTGCAGAACATACACACATATATTACATATAGAAACATTTGCTGCAGAACATACAGACATATATACATATAGAAACAGTTGCAGAACATACACACATATATACATATAGAAACAGTTGCAGAACATACACACATATAAACATACCATGGTATTTGGGGGGTCCCCCCCTTTCCCCGGGCTGAAATGCCAACTTTCCTAACTGTAGTTTTACTTTAATTTTTTTAAAAAATTGTTGGTTTCTTTGGAGAGGAGATATTAATTTTAAACCCTTATTTGCTGGGGGAGGGGGGGGGTTGATGTTAAAAAAAAAGACAAACAGAAAAAAACAACTCTTCAATAAAAAAAAAACTAAAGCAATATACATTCATCGGATTTAATGAGTGTAGTCAATGTGGTTTTTAGTTCAAAACAATGTCCTGGGCCTGGGGGTTTTCAGGTTAAGACCTCACTCATCAATTCATAAAAAAGGAAAGCAAACTATAGTTACCAAATTCTATGAGCGTAGTTTAGCCTATTCTGTCAGTTTAGACTTGTAACATTACAAGAGTTATCTCTCCTACTTCACATTCTCAGATGAAGTTCAATCTTATAAACTTTAGAAGTAACCAATTAGTAATTAGTTATTTTGTTATAATTACAGTCAGTAAGTCCAACTTAGTCAAGGGGATAATTAGGACGCTCGGTAAAAGTTTTAAACTAACTAAGAACAATAAAGCCTTCTACTTTTATAAGCGCTTGGTTAGCTCAGTGGCTAGCTAGTCGAGTTCGAACTCAGTCTCGAGAAATGTTTTTATGTTTTTTTTTTAAAGGCAGCACGGAGACCTCCCAGATACCCACTCGCCCCACGCCACGGACCATCACTAAAACTGATTGGCCCATCACAAAAACTGATTGGACCGTCACTAAAACTGATTGGCCCATCACAAAAACTGATTGGACCATCCCAAAAACTGATTGGACCGTCACAAAAACTGATTGGACCATTACAAAAACTGATTGGACCATCACAAAGTCTGATTGGACCATCTCAAACACTGTCCAGGGTCTACACGAGTCGGTTTCGAAAATTTTAAAAACGTTGAAATTTTGCATACCCATCGGCAACCCGTGATATATATATAGTGTGACCTCTCTCACGTGACTCTGCTTACTTGACCTCACCCCCGTATCACGTGATTCCCACCCCGCGCGACCTCCCTGGAAATGTTTATATAGTACTGGAAATATCTCATTCGAAATCAATCCGTTGACCTGCTGGTACTTGTAGCGCAGGAAATGTGTTTATATTATACAAATATATCGTTTTTAAGGACTTACAGGTTCATACCTGGCATCTTGGTCTAACAGTGCGTGTTTTCAAGATTATTTATGTAAATCTCAAGGTTATGTTAACCCTGCGAACAGACAGAAGTAGAGAGTGTGGAAAATAACATTTTTATTCATCCCAAAAATATTATTTAAATATGTCTAGGTTTTATATGCCAAGGGATGTAACAGGGTATAAGATTCTTTCCCATCACATTTATTTATATCTAGTTATATCACATTTTACCTATCCCTCCCATTATATCCCTTTTTGGAATACCATCACTTTTGACACCATTTAAGGATACCATCATTTAACACAGATCCTATATTAACATATACCTACGAAGGAACTTTTGAAATATATTGTAATATCTACATGAAAGATGCCATCATATCTTTCTGAAATGTAGCATCATATCTTAATGAAAGATACTATCATATCCTATTGTAAGATACCATCATATCCTATTGTAAGATACCATCATATCCTATGAAAAGAACCAAACATTTCCCATTGAAAGTGCGAGCTTAGATATTTGATGACAACATTATCATGGACAAATGTATTCACACATCAACACAATAATCAATAAAATTACACTAGAGATCAAAATTTTTAGGATAATAGAATTTGAAGTTGCAATTCTTTGTTTTTTCTAATGTCTCTAAAATAAAATATAAATTTTGAATGCGTTACTTTATTTCTAACTCCAGGGCGTGGCCCTAACCTGTCCCTGCCTTCTGTCCCACTTTACAAGAATTGATTTCTGACAAAGTATAGGCCTGCCAATTAAAATGATTGCCTCATCATACTTCCCAATGGAATCTTAATCTTGTGTCTAGAACGTTTGCAACGATGACCAAACAAAAAAAAATTGAAATTTAACAAATATAGATGTATAGATCTATGCTTCGAAATTCCAACCATTCTTTGTATCACTCACAGCTAATTATATTTTTTAAACCGTCTTTTTTATTTATAAATGTATACGTAAATATATACCATGTAGACAAAGACAAAGAACTTGCCAAAAAAAAAATAATATAAAAATGGAAAGTTAGACTAAGACTAAGACTTGCTGCTGGTGAAATTTTATCCACCTTGTCTCAGCTGGAAACTTTTCGCATTGTCTGCTTGTGTGTGTGTGTGTTTGTATGTCTCGATGCTGAAATGAATTTGTTATAAAAAGTTGTCTTTGTTTTATGCTGTACATTTTCCAAGCAGGATACTCCTTGCAAGATGCAAAAATGACATAAGCCTTTTTTTTCCTTTTTAAATTAAAGTCTAAAATTCACAAAACCTAATGGCACTGGGGCTCCTACTTTACCTTTCGGGGGAAACGACTTTCTGCATAAAAGGAGCGCAAACGAATTTGTTTTGGTTTCAGCTTTACACAACCAACTTCTTTTATTAACAGAATGAACTCTACATAAAACTAGCGCGAAATGTTAACAAACGTCTGTTTCTAGATTCAAGCTTTTACTGAATATAAACAAAATAGTGGCCGGTCTTAGGCCACTGCAACCTATGCGACCGCAGTGAACCTCCACTTTCAAAGGATCCGCACTTTCATTGGACCGTGCTAATTCAAGGTGTAAAAATTATTAAATTAAACTATTTTATAACTTACAACAGATTTACCAGGAGCTCCCTTATTTACGTTTGTTGGGTTGATAGAGGGGCTTCTTCCATCTTGTTGTCTGCTGGGTTGATAGAGGGCTTTCTTCCATCTTGTTGCCTACTGGGTTGATAGAGGGCTTTCTTTCATCTTGTTGTCTACTGGGTTGATAGAGGGCTTTCTTCCATCTTGTTGTCTACTGGGTTGATAGAGGGCTTTCTTCCATCTTGTTGTCTACTGGGTTGATAGAGGGGCTTTTTCCATCTTGTTGTCTACTGGGTTGATAGAGGGCTTTCTTTCATCTTGTTGTCTGCAGGGTTGATAGAGGGGTTTCTTCCATCTTGTTGTCTGCTGGGTTGATAGAGGGGTTTCTTCCATCTTGTTGTCTGCTGGGTTGATAGAGGGGCTTCTTCCATCTTGTTGTCTGCTGGGTTGATAGAGCTTCTTGCCATTGTGTCGTCTGTTTCTTACAATGAATTTCAAGAGGGCTCGTCACTTCTTAATAAAAAGAAAGAAAAAAAAATATTTCCTCTCCCCCCCCGTACACAAACATTTAATTATTACGTAAACCAAATGTAAATCCCAAATCTTGTACTGATAAGCAAATGATTTTCCACTCACGTCCCTGGGCGTTATAAAATGTCCATCGCCCCTCCCCCCCCCCCTTTTATGAAGAGGTTTAAAACTTGAAGAAGCTCAGAAGCAACACTAATACCCGGGTAGAGACTTGAACATGACGCCTTGCACCAGATAACGAGCTGTATCGTCCTCTATTGATTGCTTTCTATCACGCGATTTAAACGGGGACAATGACGACATATGTTCTTTTATTCTCTCTCTTCTCTATTTGTATCTTCAAGCTGGTTGCCTCCCATGGTTGTAAAATAAAACGTAAAGTATATAGATCTAGGCACTCTCCACTAGATGGTTGGTGTACAGTGTTAAGTATCAACTGGTGTCAGAAGAATAGAAAATGTACATCGTAACAATGATGAGGCATCTTCTACCAGTGTTGACAGTGGAGTATAAGATCTTTGTTGTACCGATAGAAGACAAACCCGATGTTAACCCTCTACTTATCTGCTACTACCTTGGCTGCTACCGTTCTCCTCAAAGGCATGACCTTCAGTGGGTACTGTCCTAATTGATTGGAGGATGTCTATTTGGCCAAAAAAAAATGGAAGGGGAAAACAATGTGATCAAGTAGTCGAGTATACGACATGTCCCGAGTTCGATTCTAATATAGAATAAATCAAACTTAGGCACGATGTATCAGATCGAGACCATTCATTATAGATGGCTTCTACACTGACCTGTGACGTCGCAACCTGTGGGCAGTGGAGACCAATAGCTCGTTGCCACGTCGTACAGACCAGGCCATTGTACAGGCCTTCTGTTACAATCGATCCAAATCAGATACGAAAATGATCACTTTTTGGGTGATTGGTGATGTCTTGGATATGTAGCGCCATTTCAAAATTTGTATACGTTTTTTCAACTTGTGGGTATGTCTCTATGAGTTGAGATCCACTGCTTCCCAATGCCCCATAATTCCTCTTGTTTCATTTCGTGATTCCCTGCAATAAACTTGTCAGAAATGTGATATTTTTTTAACCCAAGGTTTTTGTGTGTTGTTTTTTTTTTT
>JADKLZ010002195.1:0-12050 GCA_021533235.1 Biomphalaria straminea
GTTGTGCTGGCCACATGACACCCTGCTTGTAAACCGTTGGCCAAAGAAACAGATGACCTTAACATCATCTGCCCCATAGATCACAAGGTCTGAAGGGGACACTTTACTTTTACTTTACTTGTTGCTATTAAACAAAATAACCAGCAATTAATTATCTAATTGGTTAGTTTTTTTTTTTGGATTGATGTCTTGATCAATGAATAATTGTGCAAAGTTTCAGCTTGATACGAGAATGAGTATAGGGAGAAATAACATGTACACACTTTTTACCAGACAAACAGAGTTAATATGAGATTTGTAAAAAGTAAAGTAAAGATTATTCCCACTTTGTACCTATGCCATGGTAATTTTTTTTGGCATAAAATTTTTAGCCCAATTTTAAGTAAAAGCGTTATTTATTAAACTAATTACACCTTTTTCAGAGTAATCAAAACATTCTTGTATGTTGAATTAGTCTAGATTTCGCAGGCCAGAACAGAAGTTTCTGACATTTAGTAATTTACATCCTTTGTTTAGTAAGAAATTAATGACAAAGAGCAATATTTTTAGGTTCTAGCAGTCAAAACATTAATTAATCATAAATTCCCAAAAAGTAGCATTCTTATTTTTGGTACAAAAACCAATGTATGACATAAATCCAACATCATGAAGTAACTCAAGGATCTTGACCTTTTATTTAAAATGTATGTTGAGGCAATACAAATATTTAAAAAATAAAAATGACAAACTGAATAATGCATACAATTAAAAGTTGTGTCCGAAAACTAGTTAACACAAAGAAAAAAGAAATTAAAAAAATAAAGTGTGGGGGGTATTCTAACCTGCTGTTGAAGTTTCAGCTTCTTAAACTTCTTTTCCTCTTCTTTCTTCATTTCATCCTCCAGCTGTTTCTTCTTGGCATCCTCCACCTGCTGTTTTCTCTCTTCTTCCAATTCTTTCTCTTTTATCTCTAAATATTTCTTCACTCTAAGAACCTGTATTAAGCAGAAATAACAAATCAGCATTAGTTGTTGTTTTTTTATTTCAAGAAAAAATTATAAGTTCATTTACACACAGAAAAAATTAGGTACATAAGAATATTTCTATCAAAATAATATAATACTGTCAATAAAATATATTATTTCAAAATCTATAATCCATAAGGCACAGGAAAACAAGTTTTACAAGGGTATTATGTGCCAAACAAAAAAGTACATTCCAAATTTTAAAGAAATTTTAACCAGAAGGCTCAAGCTTTCTTTCTTTAAGAGAGTTTATAGAAACACTTGTTAGTTATGTTTTAATGATAATAATAAATTATTTTAAATGTTAAATACCTTTATACGCTCAAATAACTCAGACAAGAGACGGAGAGACTCAAGCTTTCTCTGAGCAATTAAAAACCTGCGCTCTTCAAGGGCTATTTTGTACTGCATTCTTTCTTCTTCTTCCCTTTGTTTCTTCTCAATTTTTTTTCTCCTTCTCTTCTCTTCCCTCTCTTTCCTTCTCTCTTCTTTCCGCTGAAGTTTTTCTTGTCTTTTACGCTCTTTTTCCCTCTCTTCCTCCTCTTTCTTTCGCCTATTGGAAGATGAAACATTCAAATTAGTTAGTTATCTTCTCAGGTTATTTAAAAATACAGACGTTACTTCAAAAAAGATGATTATGTCCTACGCGTGTTCTCAGGTCAATCTAGTCATGCATGTTAATTGATGACTTCAATGCCAAGTCATTGGTTTTCCTGGCTGACTCAGGTAACTCATTTCATGCTTCAAATAGTTAATTGGGAAATGTGTGTAAATCTTTAATCAGTCAAAGTTACAAAATAAAAGCATTCTTCTCTCTGTACATCAAATGAGTTGGATTTTTTTTGTGTTGGTCTTGCAACATCATGATTTAAATATTTATCAATTCTGGTCAACAAATGTGACAAAAAAAAAAGTTAACATTTTAAACTTCATTTTACCTGGAGAGTAAATAATTAACATTTTGTCCTTATTTAATCTAATGAGTCTAATTGAGATTATATATTTAAATTACAACTGACTTGCAAGTGTTAGTGGTTTCTTAAAAAAAATGAAGATTTTTACATCCTAGTCCTAATCTCCAGAAGTAAGGTAAAGATTAACATCCCATGGGGTTCAAACTAAGGACCATGGGTGACTACAGTTCAAGTACAAACAACAAAGCCATACAATACTCTCCAGCTTTTCATTCATAAGCTGAAAGTTTGCAAGCTTTCATTTAAATATTATCTATATTTTCATTTAAAGTAAGAAATAAAGAAATTTCAAACAATAACTCACCTTTCTTCCTCTTTCCTCCTTTCTTCTTCCTCTCTTTCTCTTCTAGCTCTCTCCAATCTTTCTCTCTCTAGTGCTTCAAGTTTTTCTCTCTCTATTCTACGCCTCCTGATATTTTTCTCAGACAAGTGTTTGGTTTTGTCAAAATCCACCTGTATGCAAGCAATACATTTAATTAATTTGGTTTAGACACAAACTCTATAGAAATAACAGTGATCAGCTTTGTAAGGATTTAAGTTTTAATGAAAAGTATCATTTGATAGTATCTCATTAGGTTCTCATCTTTATTGTCTGATTGAGTAAATAACTTCTTTTATTATAGCCCATGCATTGTAAGCCAATAAAAGCTAGTTGAGGTAATGCCCATTATAATGTAAGAACAATGGTAATTTTCTTGTAATTATTTAGCATTGAGTGAAAGGCAAAAGAATTAGCCATCATCAAACTTAGAATAAAATGACTGATTTTCAACCAGTACTGAAATTATAAACACAAATTTAAAATACAAAATCAGTGAAATATTATGTTCTTACATAACTAGACTAGAATATTTATTTTGAATGAGTGTAACTCTAAGCTGTATGAAGAGGTATAACATAAAGTTTAAGAGCATAATATTCAACTTCTATGTGAAGTCACAGCTTGGCAAAAATACAAAAAACTTTTCCAAATGTTTTCTTACTTTGATAATTGCTGTCAGAGCTTTGTCTTCTCCTTTGTACAAGAGCTTCATCCCTCTAAGTGAGTCCATAGCCTTCACAAAACTGATATAATCCATATACTGTATGTAACACTCAAACGTCAAGTCTTGTCCATAAGAAAATGTCTGGATGGAACTTTTCTTTAAATTAGCACAGATCTGAAAACATTTTTTAAAGCAAACTAATAAATGAGGAATTTAAGAGAGGAGGGTCAAGAAAATTATCAGTAGGTTAAAAATAAACTTCTTGGCAGCCAAACTGACTATCTCAGGGTCTAATTTTAAGAATTGTTTTATTAATGTAACTCAATCTGGCACCTAAGAAGAATAGCCCATAAATAAATATACTACATGAAAAACATAGTGATCCTGCTTACAGACTCATTTAAATACATGCCAAATGCAAGGAGTGGGTGTTAGCAGTACTATGACTGCTTTATCACCAAGAAACAGACATATCAAGGCTTGTTTTATTTTAGCTATTTCTAAGAACAAAACAATCCTGCTAATTTATAAATTTAAAAGTTGTGTAAAGATGAAAGGATATTCATCCCAATTAGCCCAATGCTGTTGATTTTTATATCAACATATAGATAAGCCGATTACTAATTGCTTTATACATATATTAGATATTCTCACTAATGTAATTCAGTAGCTACACATTTTGAGTAGAGAGTATTTAAAAGAGTTGCAAGAAAATGGATCAGAAAAAAAAATGAGCTAGCCAGGAAAACCAGTGACTTGGCAGAATTTAAGTCACTGGTAAATATGCATGACTGAATGCATGACACGTAGGACGTAATCATCTTCTTTTTTGAAGTAACGTCTGTATTATATAAGATAAGATAAAATGAATCCTGAAAAAAAAAATTAAAGAAATTATCTTACCTCCTTTCGATAGGGATCAAGCATTGGAATGTCTATGCACCTAATGTCACCAAATGTTTGAAAGACAGAACGTACGACTGCCTCGCTTGGTTTTAATTCTTTACTGTTAAGATCTTTGTCTGAATGCCTGGCAGCAAACCATATAGTTGGTAAATCCTTCAAGTGGACTGTGTCAGGGCGCTCTCCTGGCTTCATTTCATTCATATTTTTGGCATCTCTGAAATAAGAGTCCCAGTCATGCCGTGTTGGGAAACTGACCTTGGCTTCAGCTGCTCGAACCTATAATTAGAGCAAAAAGAAAATGACACCACATCATTTATTACCATGTGAAAATTTGAGCTTTTTGAGTAACATTTCAAATTAAGGTGCCAAAAAAAAAAAAACTGTAGGACTTAAGTTTAGTAAATTAAAAAGAAAGGATCTTTATTCTTCATTGCTCTCCTGATTCCCCTATTTTTCTTAAGACAAAATAGGATAAAAATTTCTATATATTTATTTTATTATTAGATTTTTGTATCCTATTATATTTACTACCATCAGGTATGTCGAGAGTGAATGTGAACGATATTTTAGTACGAAAGAATTATATCCCTTTGTTTATATCCCCAGGTAGTTTTCCTTGTATAAGAGAGAAATTAGTACCGGTAGTCAGTTGTGTTCTGAAAGTGTAACAGAACAAAGTGTTTTGTTTCTGTCATTGAGTCTTTTTTTTTTATATATTTAAGTTCTGATTTTCATATATAGTTGGAGTTTTTGTAGAGTTTATTCAATAGTAATGTTTGTATATTATTGATTTGCAGTGTCATAGTATTTTAAAGTGCCCCTTTGAGCCCAGAAAATAATTTATTAACAAAATGTATTTCCTACAGTTCTAAACAAAAGAATAACTGTGTGTCTGGGGTAAGGTGATTTGGGAACATGCATAACTAGAGTACACAGTCTATTGGAGATTCTCATCTTTGACGGATAACAATAAATAGTCAACTATCTTGGTGTAAGTGTAGGCTTTCATAATATTATTTACTTCAATCAAAGAATTACACTTACCTTAAGTATTTCAGTGAATCCACTCAGCTTGATAGTCTTTCCATCTAATTTTAGAATTATGTTGTGAATTCTACTTTTGTTTTCTATTTCACCTTCCAGACGTATAAATTCTAGAGTACTTTTGAATATTTTCAGGGTTAAGAACACTTCAGGTCTGACCATGTGTTTCACCTGAAGAAAAAAAATGCAATGATCTTTTAAAA
Organism: Biomphalaria straminea; assembly: GCA_021533235.1. Lineage (NCBI taxonomy): Eukaryota > Metazoa > Mollusca > Gastropoda > Planorbidae > Biomphalaria > Biomphalaria straminea. The sequence goes on from JADKLZ010002195.1 coordinate 5,118, forward strand.
TGTCAATGTATACTGCAATATTTTTAATATAGTCACACACATGTATTACTTTTTTTTAAAAAACAGATCTGAAAATAAGCATTGAGGTTTCTTAACCACTAGGTCTATGGGATTGAAATTGTGGAGTAATTTCTACTTTGAAGTTTCACAGACTACATGTGACCATTTCAAACATACAAAACATATTATCAGCCTTCAAATCATTAAGTTCTTTGATAAGAATAAGCTCTAAAATTGAATTGAAAATTCACAACTCTGCTATGGTCCTGAATGTGTTTTCTAGTATGTTAAGATTGACATATTATGCAATCCTATATACAGGAAGCAAGAGCACTAAATCTTTGCAAGCTAAAGCATGTTAAAAATGACTAATCACAGTCATTTACTCAACTGATAACCTCAAACATTCAAAATAGACCTCTAAGTTGAGAATCTCAGCTACATATATATATAGTATTTTCAATATCTCATTAAAACTATTTGTAATGAAATTCAAACAATAGATAAAAAGAAAAGAACATATATATATATACATATTTTTGTATAAAGAATATTAATGTTTGTTTGAAAAAGGAAATTCATAGTGTTACCTTCTCCATAACTTCCCAATTAGAAATAGTCTTTCCAGCTGTTTTTAATTGTGGTAGTTGAACACATATATTAACTTTTGCAACTGGCTTCAAGAAAAGCCCCTGAGATTCAAACAGCTCAACAGCTTCAGAAGTATCTGTACACACTGTGGTATTGGCCATTGTAATGTTAAATGGCTCTGTTTCTCAAACCTATACAAACAAAAATAAGTCATAATTCATGATGCGAGTAATTTTTAGAGTAAGCTATTTTATATGCAGTAAGTTGTTACTTGGATTATTTATCTATAATATCTATAATATAAAGCAGAAAGTAAAGCATATATTTGTATGTATGCCCATAATAGAAATCAAAACCATTTGACCAATCTTGATGAAACGTGGCATAAAAATGTTCCTTGGATACTAACTGGAACATATATAAAATAGCCAAAAAATAAACTTAAGCCCATCAAAAAAAAAAAAAAAAAAAAGTTGCCCAACTCTAAGTCATATAGCCATGTTTACATCAGACAAAATGTAAAATGTTTGTTTTACATGTTTCGGATGTTCCTTCAGAGTTGAAGATAGTTACTTCCTAGTCCAAACCTCCCGCAGGACGACGGGGGATGGAAGCGGGCAGGGTTTGAACCCAGGACCATCGATAAATCGTAACGACAGTCCAGCGTGCAAACCGCTCGACCAGGCAGCCATCCAGACAAGACACAAAGGCCATGCATGCACATAGCTGGAAATCTCGTGAAGGCTAGATTTAAAAGGAGGCGCAGTGGCTGCTGAGCAGTAAAGCGCTTGACTTCTGAACCGGGGGTCCCGAGTTCAAATCCTGGTGAAGAAAGACTGGGATTTTTATTTTGGGATCCTTGGGCGCCTCTGAGTCCACCCAGCTCTAATGGCATGGCTACCTGACATTAGTTGGAGAAAAGTAAAGGCAGTTGGTCCTTGTGCTGGCCACATGACACCCTCGTTAACCGTTGGCCACAGAATCAGATGACCTTTACATCATCTGCCCTATAGACCACAAGGTCTGAAAGGGGAGCTTTACTTACTTTTTACTCTCTGTAGGGCTAGATTTTGGTAACTTGAAATAAATGTTAGTGGCCTTTTATCCTGACAAACTAAACATGTCACACTTCTACTGTCATAAAAATAATGTCAACCTTAAACATAATTATTCTACAACAGTTCATGTATAATGAATAATAATGTCAACCTAAAACATTATAACTATTCTACAACAGCTCATGTATAATGTCAACCTAAAACATTATAACTATTCTACAACAGCTCATGTAAATTGTGGACAAAGTTAAGTCATGTTTTTGAGAGTAGCTTTTAGTAGCTCCTGCTGATACATGTAAAATGGATATAATATGTTCTACTCTGGAGTGTGTTATTTTCATACCATTTAAAATAAATGTTATCTGATTTTACTTTTTTTTTTGATAAACTGGGATTTAAAGTTAAAGACTAATAACACAGTAGTTTCAGGGGGTTCAAGACATCGAGAATATATTCGGTTTGTATTGTGTCACTTTTCTAACTACAGAAACAAAGAATCCAGGATTTGCAGTTTGTCTTATACAGAAAAGTATAGAGCAGAGTAAAACTCAAATAAGCAGCCCAATTAACACACAGGCAAAAGCCCAACAATATAAAGATACTTGATGCTGATGACAGATGTTGAACAAGAATGAAAGAAACTATTGAACATTATTTCAGAAGCTATAGCAGACCTTACTGGGCTTACTCTTAAGCTGCCAAAAGTCTTCAGTGTTTACTTTAAATCCTAGTTTCATTTTTTAAATAATCATGTCACTGTCTGAAAGTCAAAACTTTCCCTTTCCATGAAACAAAAAACTTTTTTGTGTCATAATAACTACTATAAAAGCCTTATATGGCGACCAGTTGTTAGGCCCCTCTGCACTGTGTCTGGTGCAGATAAGTATAGACAGGGGTAATAACTAAACTCTGCTAGATCTAGATCTACTCTAGTGAAATCTTACTCTATGTTATATGTAACAGATGTTACTACTGCTTACTAGAAAGTAGATTCTTAGACTAAATGTCACTAATGTCGATTAGTCAGACAAATTCACAGTCAGTGTCTCAATCACAGTTAACACAGTCAGATTCAAAGATAAACATCTATATATAGACTAGAATTGACAGAAAAAAAAAGAATACACACTAGTCTAAGTCTACACTGTCTATAGTAGTCTAGAGTATAAAGATTATGGCTTTATAAGGCAGTAAAAGACGATCTAAGAGACTCTTAGAGAAGATGGAATCCAAAAATGGAGTAATGTAATTAGAGTTATTATTGCTATATTAGTAATTGTGACTCAACATTAAAGTCTTTATAATCTATAATATATGAGTTTGGTCTTGTATGAGTTTAAGAGTCTCATCTGCTCGTAACAAGTGGCGCCCAACGTAAAGGTAAAACCCATAAAACCCACGTATTCCTCTGTAAATAATTGTTCTCCTGTTCGACTTAGATCTAGATCTAGAGTAGTGGTAATTAAGAAGAAGTCCGCAGTCACAGTAAAGTAAGTAAAGAATAATTCTGAGTAAGTCAAGTGTGACTATGACTTATGAATGATTAAATTAAGTTAATCATTATTAATCATGTTATTTAATGTAAATGAAAAAATGTCTAACTCTAGTAACACTAGTAAATCAGTCTTTAGACTTTTACGATTTTAGAAGTAAAATTTAGTAAAATAGAAGTCAACTCTAACTAGATTAACTAGATATATACTTGATTCTTAGAAAAAAATAATTTGAATCACTTAGAAACTCTAGTTAAGCCTCAAGTTAAGGAGACTCAAGAAGTCTACTCCAATCCAATTAGGTAATTAGGTGACAAGTCTTAGTCTAAGTCTAGTGGGCTCTAGTGACTAGTCTAGTAGTAGCCTAAGTCGCCTAAGACCCTAAGACTAAGTCATAAGTCTAAGCCTTGGCTTGACTAATGTCTAAGACTAAGTCTAAGACTAAGTGTAAGTTCAACAGTAAGACTGTCAGTAGTAAGTAAGTGTCAGTGTCACTTTTCTTTGATTGAATAAATTTGATTACCAACTTTAACTTATTAATACTTAACTTTAACCAAGTTAACCAGCAGGGCCAGGGCCTGGCAGGGCTCAAACTCAAGTCACTCAAGACTAGTCAAGGCCGAAATTGAAATCTACTAAGAATTAACTTTTATTAAGATTAGAATTTTCGGTAATAGTATAGATAAGCAGATACCTTTACCACCACCATGTTGTTTTAAAAGCATAGTTATCTCCCTTACCTATATTACATTTTTGTTGAGCTTAGAGTTAGTTATTTTATATTTTCTATTATTTTGTTTTGTCTGTTGTTATTAATTTAACTACATGATTTTAATTTAGATTTTTAGTTATTTCTCAAAGTACAAAAGCTTGTTTGCATTTTAAATGAATTTTAATATTAGATCTAATAGCTTCTAGAAAGAAAGACAAAACTGCAACAGAAAAAGTTGTCAAGTAATTCAAGGGAGATAATCTAGTATTAAGCCTTAAAACCAAAATGGCGTATTTCTAATGACAGTATATGGTCAAAAGAAATAAAACTTAAAAATATATATTTTAAAAACTAATTATCTCCGAGCAAAACAAATTACATATTTGTAATCTGCATTTTTTTCTGCATATTCTTAAAATATACAAGAAACCTGATTTAGCGTATCTAGTCACGTAAACTAATACCGAATTTTCAATCTAGATCTACTATCTAGATTTCTAGATCTAGAATCTAGTCTAGAAATAGAATCTATCTAGATCTAAATGAAACAGTCTATATCTATATAATATAGAATTAGAGTCTATGCTGAAATATAGATTCTAGACTAGATCTAGACTCTAGATGTAGAATCTAGTCAATGTAGATCTATTCATTGACATTCTGTCTGAAAAGTTATCCAGTAGATCTAATAATTGCAAGAACCACAACCTGGAGTATACAAGTTGTTTTTTTTTCCAATTTCCGTTTCCGTTATACCTCTTCTACGAAGTTCTTTTTTTTTTTCACAAGATCTTCACTACAGACCTTATCTTATCTTATACAATACAGACGTTACTTCAAAAAAAAAAAAGATGATGATTACGTCCTACGCGTCATGCATTCAATCATGCATATTAACCAATGATCTTCACCCAAAACAATGAAGAATTTTTTTTTTATAATTGCCATCAGATCTATATAGATAATAGATCTAGTTCATAGTAGATGAAATAAAGAACAAAAAGACCCATAGGCTAGGACATGTCTGTCATGCTTTTCATAAAATGTCGGCTAATGCCCAGCTTTCATCTGGAGAAAGGTCGATCAATTTTATTTCAAAATTTGATTTAGTGCACCAACTTTTGATTAATAACTTCAAAAGTTACCGCCTTTCGGAGTTTTCCTCGTTGTCCTTATTCCACGTAGGCCTATGCTTCGCGGGTTCCTGTGTTTGAGGCATCCTACTTTGTCCGAAACTTACGTTAGCCTATCTCATGTCTAAATCACTGTGGCTTCAGGCGGCACCTTCGGAGGTCACGCTTCAGGGAAAAGTTTCCGTTTGTAAAAAAAAAAAAAAATAGGCAAGATGAATCAATAAGGACAGTGGAGTTTTCTGTCACACATGGTGGATGCAGTGGTTCGACTGTTCGACAACGTGAATGCTTTCTGATGAATCGTACTGAAAGATGTTCAATCTTCGGTCCAATGTTTTTTGTTTTTTTTTTGTAGAAATCAGTTTGTTAACATAATTAGTTAAATATATATGTGATATAAGCTACTTTTTGATATTTTAACCAATTTTTATATTATGTCGCTCCCCTTCTGCGATATGTTGGCCCATTCCGTGGGGGGGGTGGTGGGGGGGGGGCGATCCAATTTCTCTGCAAAATCATAGTTATCATAGAAACAGATGATCTTAACATCATCTTCCCCGTAGAACGCAAGGTCTGAATGAGGAAATTTACTTTTTTTTTTTACATAGTTTGTGAACAAAATTAGTTGACCATCTATATAATATAGTTTTTATATTATATTAATCCCTCAGGTATTTTTTTTTTGGTGTGGCAAAAAAGGGGGGGGGTAATTGCATCTACTGCTCTCCCCATTCTAATCCAGTTCTAACTTTAAATTAAATTACCAATAAATATAAAAGAGCGTGTTGGTACCAGAAGGGAAGGTGGGAAGGGCAAAAGATGGAATTGTTCCCTCCCCCCCCCACCGGACAGACCAATACGTTTTCTTTTGTATTTGAGTTTTAGTGAAGAAATTAGGTTTTGGACACACACACCCCCCAACTGAAAACCTCTGAATCTGCCAGAGATTTAAGGGGACTAAACCCAACAAATTTAGACATATTCGTGAATACTGAAGAATAAGTGGTGAAACTTTACATCCAAGGCCCCTGGGTTTTCAGGTCAATTATTTGGCAACTGTCTATCCGCACGCATGATGACGTACTGACGTGACCTCACCTGTGCGCGCGCGCTGTACTAGCAGAGTGCGCCCGGTCACTGCCTCTCTCTCGCTCTCTCTCCTCTTTTAGTAAATCTTAGATCTATGTAATATATAGATCTAGATTTTTGTCTACAAATCACTATTGCATAATATTGTTTAGATTGGGAACTTTAATTAATATATTATTAATAATTAATTATACGTCTCTGCTAAACAAATCTAAGCGCGTGTTAACTTTTTTTGTTTATTTTAAATACGTTAAATACGAGATAATAATAAACAAAGCATAAGTTTAAAAAATATATATATTAAGATACAAATTTTAGATGTAGATTACATCTTTCTTCTTTAAAAATAATTATAATTATTTAATAAGCAAACGAAATATATGTATTTTTTTTTTTTTTAGGTTTAGGTTTGCGGAAATTTAGGCCCAAGGTTGACGCACTGCCGTAAATCCGTAACTGGATTTTATATTACGAGTACTCGAGTACTTTGTTACACTTGACAAAGTTGCCGACCGTAATATATCTCGTTCTGTCTTCCTTCTGTCTTGAAAGACAAAGGGTGTAAAATAATGCACTCATATTAAAAACTAGTTTGGGTTTCTTTTTGCGTCCACGAACAATTGGATGTCAGTAAACCGATTCCGAAGCGGCAAAGTTAGCCACTGTTCGTGCATCTGAATTCTCCTGTTTTAGGACTATAGAACAGTGCTGCTTTCTTTTGCATCTCCTTGTTTATGGCAGCTTCATTTCGTTCGCTATCTGCGAGGTTCGTATCAGCGCGCGCATTTTTTCTGTTGTCCATCTTGCGCCATTTTCTCAAAATATTTGTTTATAGGCCTACATGTAGTCGTCAGAGT
>JADKLZ010002196.1:0-15248 GCA_021533235.1 Biomphalaria straminea
ATTTATCTATATATTATTTCTCAAAGTAAGAGGTCAAACGAGCAACATGCAAGCAACAAGTAAAAAGGGAAGATCCCATGGCGTACGCACGCGGTGTGAATAGAAGTTGGTGCACCCCAATCCGCACTATTTTTTGACTGAAAGTGGTGTTTATATAATTATCTCTTCTTCTAAGATTATTGTCATAATATTAAAAGTATTTCCACATTATTGTGTCGTTAGAATATTGAAACTAGGACAACAACAATACACAGATAGAGTCTACTCTCAGGTTTCACTTTAGAAAGTACTTCAATTACGCACATTCGTTCATTAGATATGATTACGAAAAGTAACTCATCTCTCTATTCCTAGATATAGATCTAGATCTAAAACTCGAATTCAACTCTAAGAATATTATAGAACTTCTCTGCGCACAGATAAAGTTTTATGCTTTAGCACATGAACATACTAATTATAGTCCATTTAATCAAATTAACATTAAAATTTGTTTTTCTAAAGCATTGTTACATGAGTGCAGCTATATTCTTAATATCGCGTACATTAAGGTCAATTGGTGAATAAGCACACATTATATTAACTTTGCCTTGCGCTGATGCAAATTTCATGTGTGCTACTCTTTTATTGCCAATGGGAAACATTGCATCGGAAGAGGATAAAGACAGATTCTTTCATAGTCTAGAGGACGTAATTAAAAGTATTCCAAAGTCCGAGCACCTCTATATAAATGGAGACTTTAATGCCCGTGTTGGCGATGACAATGATGCATGGCCAAAATGCTTGGGACCTCATGGTGTTGGCAAAATAAACGACAATGGCCAAAGGCTACTCGAGTTCTGTAGCTATCATGAACTGTGTGTAACAAATACATTCTTCTCTGGCAAGGAACGCCACAAAGTCTCTTGGCAACACCCACGCTCAAAAAGGTGGCACCAGCTTCACCTCTGCATCAACCGTAGGACGGATCTGAAGAGTGTCATCCACACCCGCTCATACCATAGTGTGGACTGCAACTCAGACCATTCACTAGTGCTAAGCAAAATCAAACTACTTCTCAAGAAGGCCTATACTTCCACTCAACCTAGAACTAGACGAATTAACGTCAACCATGTAGGTGACCCAGAGAAGGCTGCACTCTTTGGCGAGCTCCTGAACAGTTCAATCCCCTCGCTAAGTGGTGAAGAAGATATCTCTATCAGATGGGAGAAATTAAGAGATGTAATCTACAGTTCGGCAATCACCGCCTTTGGGCCTCAAAAACACAAAAATGTAGACTGGTTTGAGGCGAATATAGCACTTAGGAACCTTGCATCGAGAAAAAGCGATCTGCACACCTCGCTCACAAGACAAAGCCTAGTCCAAAATCTTTGCAGGCCTTCAAAAGCGCTAATAAAGAGGCGAAACAAATGGCTAGACAATGTGCAAATAACTTTTGGAGGGATACCTGTAACAAAATCCAAGAAAGTCTCTACTCAGGAAATAGTAAAGCTCTGTTTGATGGTATTAAAGCGGCTCTGGGTCCAAGCGTGTCAAAGCCTGCCCCCTTCTATCCAAATCTGGAGAAAAGATTACAGATCAAACCAAGCAGCTAGAACGATGGACAGAACACTACCTCGATGTCTATGCCACACAGAATACAGTAGACGATGTCGCCCTGTCTTCTCTACCAGATCTTCTAGTATTGGAATGCCTAGATGAGCTTCCAAGCCTTAGTGACCTCAAAAAAGCAATTAACTGCATGAAAAATAGAAAATCTCCAGGAAGTGATGGTATCCCAGTGGAAGTGGTTAAAGCCAACGAATCACTCCTGCTCCCCGAACTCTATACTCTCCTCTGCCGCTGTTGGGAAACAGGTCATGTCCCTCAGGACATGCGTGACGCTACTATTGTCACAATATACAAGAACAAGGGAGATAGGAGTGACTGCAACAACTATAAGGGTATCTCTCTCCTCAGTATAGTGGGCAAGATCTTTGCTAGAGTGGCACTATCTAGGCTGCAAGTGATAGCTTCTAGAGTCTACCCCGAGTCTCAGTGTGGATTCAGGAGTGGTAGATCCACTATAGACATGATATCTTCTCTACGACTACTGCAGGAGAAATTCAGAGAGAAAGACAGACCCCTTTACATTGTTTTTGTTGATTTGACTAAAGCCTTTGATATGGTCAGCAGAAGTGGCCTTTTCAAACTTCTAAGGAAAATAGGTTGCCCTCCCAAACTACTGAGGTTCATTGAGTGCTTCCATGAGGAAACTAAATGCACTGTCAAATTTAATGGAGCCCAATCAGCACTTTTTGAGGTTTGCAGTGGTGTCAAGCAGGGATGTGTGCTCGCACCCACTCTGTTTGGCATATTCTTCTCCTGTCTACTGCATTACGCATACAACGACATAAACGATGGTGTGTTTCTCCATACCAGATCCTCTGGAAAACTATTCAATGTTTCAAGGCTGCGGGCTAAAACCAAGGTCAGGAGGTTGCTCGTCAGGGAACTCCTGTATGCTGATGATGCAGCTATTGTGGCTGATTCTGATACCCAGCTACAGTCCCTAGTTGACAAACTATCTGCTGCTTGCCAGAAGTTCGGCTTAAACATCAGTCAGAGCAAGACTAAGATACTTGTACAAAACACAAATGCTGCGCCTCAAATAAGCATTAATGGCCAACCACTAGAGATAGTAGACCACTTTTGTTACCTTGGCTCCATCATATCCAACAACACTCTACTGGATAATGACATTAAAAACAGGATAGCCATGGCTATGGCCATCATGTCACTGTTGCAGAAAAGAGTCTGGGACAACATATTGCTGACTAACAGCACTAAAGCTCTAGTCTACCGGACCTGTGTATTGAGCACCTTGCTATACGGAAGCGAAACGTGGTCAACCTACTCTTGGCAGGAAAAAAAGCTGAATGTCTTTCACCTCCGATGCCTAAGGCGGATCTTTAAAATAAGGTGACAAGATAAGATAACCAACGAGGAAGTGCTACGAAGAGCAGGTTGCCAGGACATCCGCTCTGTTATAAGCAGCAGACGCCTTGGCTGGCTTGGCCACGTTTGTAGAATGCCAGTAGGTCGCCTCCCACAGGATATTCTGTATGGCGATCTAATAGAAGGTACAAGAGCTGCTGGTCGCCCACTCTTACGTTATACAGATGTATGCAAACGGGACATGAAGCTCTTTAAGATCGACACCAGCAACTGGGAAGAGGTGGCACTGGATAGACCCACATGGAGAGACAGTATAAAGGAGGGATCTTTGATTGCAGATGCCATACACAACAGAAGCAGAAAGAAGGGTGATAGTGCAAAGGCGCCTGGTGACTACATATGCCCAACCTGCGATCGCAGCTGTGTATCAAGGATCGGCCTCTTCAGTCACACAAGAGCTTGCAAGGGGAAAAGATCGTCTCTCGAGACGTAAAATGCCACAGTGTAAGGTCAATTAGCCATTTTTTTAAGCTCCATTCATAGTATTTTTCATTCATGAATTCACGCATTTGCTTTACTTATAACAAACAAATGGGAAGATCCCAGGGCGCAGCATGGTGCCAATTGGAAATAATATATCCAAAATCCGCACTATTTTCATTCACAAAATAGCATATCATATTTTTTTTTTTACTTTAAAATCATTTTAATAATGTCCGGTAATTTCCAGGACTTTTTCGACCGGAGGCATAGCATTTAATAACATTTCAGGAGATTTCCAGGGGGCTCCTGGTAAATCAAGAGGCCGCGGGAAATCTGTTATGTTTTATAAAATGGTTCAATTTCATATTTTATACACCTAAAAATTAGCACGGGTCCAAAGAAAGTTCTGGACCCACTGTGGTCGCATATGTTGTAGTATTTTTTTATTCATGAATTCACTTAAGTAAATGCGAAGATCCCATGGCGCAGCATGGTGTGAATGGAAATGGTGTATCCTAATCCGCACTATTTTCATTCACAAAATAGCATAGACATAAATAAGTATAGACTGGAAAAAGGAATTAACTTCATGTAACTTGATTTAATCATTTATGTACCTAAAAAATTAGCAAGGGTCCAATGAAAGTGCGGGACCCACTGTGGTCGCATATGTTGTAGTGCCTAAGGCCTGCCCTGGAAAATAGCGGCGTATGCTATGCCGCCGGTCGACTAGTTTATATATAAATGAGAACAAAAATGTTCAAACCGCACAAAAAAACAGTCATATTGAGGTCTTTCTCTTGCAAGCTTGGGGGTCTGGGGTTGCGCTGTAAGCCAAAAGCGTTTTCTTGCATTTTTCATTACAGTAACGCATTCCTTTGACGTCTACAGCTCATTATATATCAACATCGTTTCTTACATTACCCACCGAAGAAACGCATACTCCTGACCTAAAGCTCACTATTCATCCAAGTTAAAAAGCACCATTTGAAAAGTGTTAAAAATATTCTAATATGAATACATTACAAAGTATGTACATACATTTTCAAAGATAAGATACACCACATATTTAGATTAAGGCTTTGAGGATCGCCGCAGAAAAAAAAAGTTAAATAGTTTTCAACAAAATGTTAATTGTGAGTTATTGTCCCAAATATATTTAACTATATAAAAAAATATCATATTGAGAAAGGTTGGAAAAAGGCGAATTGTAAAAGATTATTCGCGTTTAAAACTCATTTTAATCGTTAAAAAATTTCATTTCAATTATAACTTTTTCACAGCAAAGTCTTTCTTTAAATAATGATAAGTTGATGTGAAATTACATAAACTCTGTCTTGAAAAGGGAGGGGCGGTAGAGTGAAAACAATTAATATTCTCTCCTTTTTTAAATTTCTGCAAATAATTAAACAATAGGGTGGGGCGACTCGATATAGGAATATAACTTATAGCATATATAAATTATATTAGTGAATTATTTTTTTGATATATTTTATAATTTCCAAACTATAATACAAAAAGGAAAAAAAAAGGGGGGTGCGTTTGCATGTACCGTCCCTCCAATCTGGTACAACTTTTTCATTTAAATCTACTAATACAATTTGAATGTTGTGCCACATAAAATACAATGGGTTGTCATATCAATACATATGTTATATTATATAGATATTTAACTAATTTTGCTCATTTACTATGATTTCTCCATAGCCCCACTCAGAGGGCTAGAGTGGAAAGGTCAGTACATGCAATCGCCCCCCCTCCCCAAATCACCGACCTAATCGACCAAAATACCTAAATGGGAGCGACATAATATATATATATATAATAATAATCTTTATTGTCCATAAGGAAATTTGTCTTACAATTTGTGCATTATACCAAACAAAACATTATAACTATAAAGAGAAAAAGAATGTTCATTCACACCAGACTCACACACAATTTACATGTCAAAAGTTTACATCAGATTGTTACTGTTTAATATATATATAATTCGGCTGATTTTGTTTACAAACTATGATTTCTCCATAAAAGTAAAACCGCCCCCCACTCATAGTGTTTAGGTTGGAAGGCAGTAGATATATTCGCACCTCCCATAATCGGCCAACAGGAGAACGTCATACTATACAGATCGGTTGCAAATATCAATATTAAGTTTTAATCATATAGATATTTATTTGTTTTGCTAGCAAGCTGTGATTTCTAGAAATAAATTGGACCGCAGCCCCCACTCAAATGTTTATGAGTTGGGGCGGGATTGAATGCAAAGCCCCCTCTCGACCCCACCATATTGGCAAACCTACTAGAGGGAGGGTGCAAAATAATCTTAAAATTGGTTGAAATATAAATAATTAGTAATAAATGTGTCTTCCAATTGTGTGAAATTTATACTGAATATCGTCCGCCCACCCTTCGGGGGGGGGGGGGGTCGGCCGAGTGGAGGGGGCGATCGCCCCTACCGCTCCCCCTTAATCTGCCATATATTAGTTTAGCATTTTAGACACATTTAAGATCGTTTTATTATTTTATTAAATAATGTTAGAATATCATCTATATTCTGTACTGTAATTAAAGTAATGAAACAACACGAAATTCTAGATCTAGATCAATTTAACAATAGTAGATCTATAATTAACTGGACCTATATCAAAACACTTGTAGACAGTGCACGAATAATCCCTTCTATCTTTATTGACATTACATAAAGATACCTAATGTCAAAAGCTGACTGGGAATAGTCTAGAAACCATTTGTCCTATTGACTGTAAGGTAAAAGCCTATTCTTAGCTGGTTGTTAATAAGCACTTCGTGAAAATAAAAAAAAGGAGTGCAGTGAGTGCAAACAAGACTATTTTTTAAGGCAAGAGTTATTATGAAGTTGGAAATTGATGCTCGAGATTACGGGCCGGTCAAGTTGAGAATAGATTAGATTCAAGCTAAAACCAGAACTATATAGCTTGAGACAAAAATTAACCGCCGAGTTACGTATTTAGTTCTTCTTCTTCGTTCTCATTTTTATGTTGGAGGGTTCAGATGGCTATAACAATATACGACATGAACTGCGCAGTGGTTTTCAAATCAGGGAGCTCTCCATATAGCTTTCTTGATATTGGGGTGTTTTGGGGCCAGTGTCTTATACGGGCCCCTCGGTAAAGAGCGCAGTGTTTGAGGTCGTGGTCGGCATTCTCTGGTGACACTCCACATGGGCAGACTTCACTGGTTCAAATTTTGAGCTTCCGGTACATTTGTTGTCGCAATCTGTTGTGCCCGGTCCTAAGTCGAAAGATTACACGTTGATCTTGTCGGGATAGCTTATAGAAAGCATCATCTTTCTTGTAATTTGGATGTGAGCGCGCCCATTTCTCATTTATTTTATTTACAATAAATTTCTTCATTTCTTCTGGGTAGAGTGCAAAGTTTATTTTAAGCTGGCACCCATTGAATAACAGTTTTTTGCTGTTGTTGTTGAGCTTTGTAAGTGTTGTTCTGAGGTTTTAAATATAAGAGAGTTTTGCAAGATTTGGCGGGTTGTTTTCGCATCGGTTAATAAGACAATCTGAGTGTGTGGGGAACTTGGATGATTTGCTAGTATGGTAGAAGAAAGTGTTAGTGCTTCACTTACTGCTCTGTGGCTGTTAGAGAGCTCTACTGCTGCAATGGATTTTTCTAGTTTTTCTCCATCTGACCATTCGATGAGAATTCCAGCTCATCCATTTGTGATGGCTGTGACAAGTAGGTCAAAGATGCTGGCCGTTTAGGTGTCTAGGGGTTTTTAAGATTTTGAGGACCTTAAATTGCACATAGACTTACAGGCACAACGTTATGAATGCAGGCATTAAATACCAATGAGTAAATTATATGTACCGATTATTTACATAGAGAAATAAGCAAAGGTAAAATTCTGTACAGTGTTAGGATGGGGCCTAACTATTTACACAAAGTGGGACTAACATCATGAGATATGAGAACCAAGTGGTCTGAGTGTCATTAGGCTGGTTGCTTAGCTTTAAGTCCTATGCTGCTCTGACGAGATTGGTGTGGCTGAAGCTGACGTTGTCTGTGGGTGGGCTGGCATGATTAATCCTAGCGCACGATACGTAGCTGCAGTGGCGATTCTCTAGCTAGCGATTGTTGATCGGACTCTTCTTACGTGTAGTAAGTAAGGCTGGTATCTTCAGATCTGGTGTCAGCAGACTGGTAACAACGTTATGTAGAAGTTGCCTGTAAAAAAAGCTACAACCAGATGCGTAGATCGACTTAGCCATAATGATGACACTGGGAGGTAGACGCCTTTCCATGAACAACATCTTCAGAATGTTAAATAGAAACCATTATCTAGTTTCACAATAGTAAGGGGAGTTAATCAACTAAATATTACATCTCATCAGGGGAGATAACAATAGTAATATTAATAGTGAAGTCTCACAAAGGGAAACAACAAATAGTAAAGTAATAATGATGTAAAGAAACTATAACTTAGGTTCACAATTATTAAAGGGAGCTAACACATAAATATTGAATCTCATCAGGGGAGATGCCAATTAGTGTTAAATTGTAAGACGCACCTGTGAGGGTGAGATCATTACGAGTCGCTTAGATTGCGAGACGAGAAGGGAAGGGGGGAGATGGCTGATGGTCAGTGACCAGGTGGCTATTGTTTACATCTGGCCGGGTGGCCTGAACAATAGAGTACGGTTGAATGGAGACAGTGCCCGTTCAAGGGACGCAAATCTTGTATCAAGGAGGGGAAATTATTTATATATCTCCTCCAAGCATAGTATTATCGCGCCAGCAAAATCAACAATGCGGTCAGCCGAGATAAGACAATGACAGGATAAGATAAATAGGATAAGTTTTACCTAAGTAATGACTCTGGCCAACAGGCCGATAAAATAGAATATATAAATAGTTACGGCATTCCTTGTCACGGAATGAGCGTAAATATATACTTGGTAATATGACATGTCACATAAATATTACGATGGTTACCGGTCAAGGAATTTATCAATAATAATATAGAGGGCTCTTGGCGAGCGGTAATTTATCAGTGATAAATTAATAGTAGCTAAAGAGCTAAATACATGTGGCAAGAAATGTTATAAATTCTAGTCCAGATAAAGTGGATGACTTTGACTTTTTAGTCGTACAAGTCATGATAATAAAATATAATACATAAAGTGAACTACTTACATACTCCAAGATAAGAGTTAGACGAATATGTACACAAATATAATGCACTAAATAAATGCACAAATATATAAATACACATAGTAAGTAAGAAGCTATTAAGCATAAACCACATACCACCAATCCAATGTAAGAATATAATAAATGAATAAGTAAGCGTAGGCTCAGACAAGCGTGTTCGCTTCAGACAGCTCTCAGAGAGAAATTGAGAGGATTTGCTAAATCGTACCCATATAAAGATAGTAAGCGGTGGGGCGAAGGGAAAAGGTATACTTTCAAATGTGATAGACTGACTGGCTTGCTTAGACAAAGGGATCCCTGCTTGACCTGGCCGCATGTTTCCAGTGTAGACACAGGGATAGGTACTTTAAAGAGCAAATATGGTCATCTCGCGCCTTTCCAAGATGGTCCGATGACGAAGAGATTATGTGACCAGTCCCCTCCGACTGGGGGTGGGGGTGAGGAAGGTGTTATCTGGTGAAAGGTGAGGAGGGGCAAACTCCGTCCGATGAATATAACAAAGGATGTTTGTTCAGATAAGAGGGGGGGCTTACTCGAGTCGATAGACTGGCTAGATATGAGTCAGATTAGGTAAATGCAGTGTGACACCGATGCCTAGAGAAGAAGAGGGGGTAGTAATAGCTTTAGAAAACCGTATGGGCTAAGTTAGGAGAGTAAATACAAGATGATAAAATAAATTAATTAAATGCCTAGACGAGTGATACCTTAAGTGGGCGAAATTTATTTCTTGTCACAATGGCTTTATGGAATGATTCGTTGGTGTAAACTCCGATCCATTGATTGCTAGGATAATTGTTTTGAAGAAAACTGTTTACTATTTTTTGAGCTTTGTTGGTCTCTAGTCAGATTTTCTTTTTATGTTTTGATCCCTTATAGTAGGAAGAGGGATTGTGTCCCAGGATGGAGATTCATTATGGTGTATTAAGGATTCCAGAGTTATTTTTTCGAGTTGGTGTTTCTTTTTTAGGTTTACAGATTCATGTATAAAAATGGTTCTTTTGAGACGGTTTTTAGTGATGTTTTGTGGGTTTTTTGTTAAGAGTGGGTGAATTTCCAAGGTTTCCAATTTGATGTTGTTTTCATTACTCCTGTCATATCCTTAGACATATCCTTAGACCAATATTTTATTCTTGTCTAATTTTCTTAAGTTGGTTTGGGCGGCTGAGCCCCATGCTGTGGCACCATATTTTAATACAGGTCTAGCGGTGTTGCATGATGAACTAGTGTGCAAATGTACATATAAATTTATTATGTTACATCTCTCTTCTTTAATTCAGAAAATCTATTTATTAGAATAACTAACAAACTAAACTAGTCAACTAAAAAGTCAATTCACAAATCAAGTCTCTTTGGGTTTGTTAACTATGCAGCCTGAGCGTGTCACGTAACGTTTATGTGGTCTAGAGGTGTTAGAAGAAGCAGTGTGTAGTGGCGGATCGACATGTAGCGTAGTTTTTAATCTTGGACTCTCTAGATGTTGTGGCTCCAGTTGTTCTGACAAGTCATCTGGAAAGTCATAACTATTGTCAAATCTATTTGCTTTCTCAGAAGACTTTCAGATGTGTTTCATGTTTCTTCTCTAGACGTGATTTCCACTTTTGACATTATGTGATGTAGGCTTAGGATGTTTCGAAACTATTGTTCCTGGTTTCCTTTTAGAATTAAGTTGCATCTTGACTGCCGTTCCGTCTTGTAGTGGATTATGACTCTTAAGACCTTTAATAATAATGTTTCTGATACTCATTCTCTCAGTCAAAGTGTTTCTTCACCTTTCTGAGATCTGGTGTCTGAGGGGTTAGTATTTCCTCGCTCGAAGGTAACATATTTCTTGGCCGGCGCCCCATGAATAATTGTGCTGGCGACATATTAATATTAGTCAGTGGAGTAGTTCTGTAGTCTAATAGCGACAGAAATTCGTCTTCGCTTTTCTTACACAGTCTCTTCGCTGTCTGAAAAGCGTTGCGGCTTAGCTATTTTGTCATCGGGTATAGCGACAGAAATTTGTTTTTGAAATTGGTACCTGCTAGTACGGCGTTGCAATAGAAAAGGCGGGAGAGTATGAATGCCACAGCTAGCGATTTTGTTGACTCCGTTGTTAGATATGGTCGGATCTGGCCTAATCTGCGCAGCTGCAGATAAAGACCCTTGCAGAGCTGCCTTATGTGTGTGTCAAAAAATAGTGTTGAGTCAAAGAAAACTCCAAGATTCCGCACTACATGTACATAAGAAACCTGGCAGTTCGTGATAAAAAGAGAATCTGTGCTATCGACTTTTGAGTCGTTGTTCCGAGTGCCAATCTTCAATATTTCTGTCTTGTCTTCGTTAATATTGAGCTTATTCTCAACTATCCGATCGCTCACCCTTGCAACGGTTTTCTCTGCCAGATACGACACCTCTGAGGGTACTGAGGAATCGAATAATTGTGAGTCATCGGAAAAAAAGTGGTATAAGATGCCTTTTGGCCGTATGACACCGCTTGAGTGGATATGTATACATAGTGAACAGTACTGGGCCTAGAACTGATCCTTGGGGTACCCCGTACTTCAAGAGTAAGCTTCTGATTCTGTCTCATTAACAACGACACTTTGGGTGCGTTCAGTCAGGTAGGATCCATGCCCCTTTAGGACGATTCCTGCTAAACCAAAAGTGGCAGAGAATCTGGCCATCATTATTTCATGGTTAAGCGTATCAAAAGCTGCGGACAAGTTTTAGCATGGAAATTCACTGGCAGTCTGTCTTTCTAGGGGTCTATAATTGTGTGTGGCATACAGGCGCTTTCCCAAACAGTTGGAGGAAAGCCACAGTTATACCAATACCTAAACCGGGAAAAGACGGCTCTGACCCAGCTAACTATCGACCAATAACACTAACAAGTTGTATCTGCAAAACCATGGAAATAAAGATAAACAGTAGGCTGGTTTGGTACCTAAGGAGGAACAAAGTGATCTCCAAATACCAGTGCGGGTTCTAGCAGGGGGTGGACAACAACCGACTGTCAAGCGCAGCTTGTTTGTGCGCATTGGGATTGCTATTCTTTTCTTTGCACCATAAGTTCCGCGAGTATCTGTTTCTAAGGTGGTGCGATTTGTTGTCATTTTGTCTTGGTTGCCGCGGTGAGTGGATCGATGGTGGCTTCTTCGGCTCATTGAGATTTGGTGTTTGTTTTCCCCAGTTTTGGGTAAGTTGGTTATTTTACGGTCTGCTGAATGTTGTAGATCTTTGAACTTGAAATGTTTTATTATGGTTAGTAATAACGTTTGTTACGGATTGATCCTTTATTTCGTTTAGGGACTTAGGCTTGGGCTCTTGTGGAGTCAAGCTTGAAGTGTTGAGTGGTCCTTGAACTTGATTGTGTTGGCTATTTGATTATCACCTATGATGTTGAGTGTGGGCGTTGTTAGCCCTGGTAGACCTTAGCAGTAATGTTAAGGTGCGCTATTGTGTAAAACATATTTACGCTATACTGTGAATGGTCGATATTATATTGATGCATATTTATGTATTCATTTATTATGCCTCATCATGTTATCATTTCATTAAATATTGTTTGATTTGAATAACAGTGTTATCCACTGATATCAATTCTTAGTTGTAGTAGTTGTTGTTGTCGTTAACTAACTTAATAATTGTATGCTGCTAGGGGTGCCAAGGCAGACGAGCCGCGGCTATATTGTAACCCCGGCATAAAGTTAGTATCAGTCAGGTGAGGACCCGGCATACCCTAGACTTTTACACCTGACACCGACCACCTGGTAAGGCTGGAAGCATACATAAGAAAAGCCCTACTCAGACGAGAGCATCTAGTAGCTGAATTCTTCGATATAGAAAAGGCCTATGACACAACCTGGAAACTTGGCATTCTACATGACCTGAGGCTTATGGGGCTTAAAGGTCAACTCCCCCTTTTTGTAGGGAAATTTCTGAAGGACCGAAAATTTCAGGTCCGAGTGGGCACCTTCGTTTCTGACACCTTAGAACAGGAAATGGGCGTACCCCTGGGCAGCATTCTGTCATTCACCCTGTTCAACATTAAAATTAACAGCATCATAAATGCTCTGTCCCTTGGCATATACTGCTATCTGTATGTTGATGATTTTGTCATTTTTACTTATGGGAAAAATATGAACACCTAAGAAAGAAAATTACAGTTAATTTCAAAATTGGGCTAATGACAATGGTTTTAAATTTTCGGACTCCAAAACAGTTAGTATGCATTTTTATAATTTAAGGGGGATCCACCCAGATCCTGAACTATTTATAAACAAAAAAAAAATCCCCGTTGTAAAAACTACAAATTTTTTTAGGCCTTACCCTTGATTCCAAATTTAATGTTCTCCCCCACATTAGGAACTTAGGAAGAAATGCCATTCATTTTAAGTCATTAAAAATACTTAGAGTACTAAGCCATACGTACTGGTGGGCTGACAGAGACACCTTACTGTTGCAATATCGGAGTTTAATCCGATCAAAGTTGTATTATCGATCCATAATATATGGAGCAGCAAGGAAGTCTTATCTAAAAATACTGGAACCTATACAAAATGCTGCCCTGCGTCTTTGTCTCGGCGCGTTTCGTACATCACATATTCCAAGTCTTCACGTAGAGGCTGGAGAACTCCCCATGGACATAAGAATGAAAAAGCTTGCAATGCAGTATATATTCAAGCTAAAATCCAACCCCACGAACCCTGCTTTTGACTCCGTATTCAATCCTACAGATACTAAACTATACATTCGAAGGCCTAACGCCATACAGCAGTTGGGGCTTCGAATGAGAGAATCCATCCAAATTTTTTCTCAACCCATTGACCAAATTTCTAAAACAGAAACCCCACAAAATCATCCTTGGCTAATGAATAACCCAAATTAAATTTATCCCTCCTTAACTTCAAAAATGAAAATACAGACCCAAGCATACTACAAGTCCACTTTAGAGAACTACTGGAGAACTACGGCAAATGTGGCACCATTTACACTGACGGATCCGAAATGGATGGAAAAATCGCGTGTGCCTGCTCCTTTCGGAACAAAACAATCTCCCGTAGACTCCCTGATGGATGCTCCATCTTTACGGCCGAATTTGCATGCACTGTCGCTTGCACTTATGGCCGTTAAAGCATCAGAAAGGAGAAAATGTATAATCTGCTCCGACTCCAAATCTGCTTTGCAATCTTTGGGGCGGATGAAGACTGACATTCCATTGGTACATAAGTGCCTAAAGCTGTTGGACAAAATAACAGCCAGCCATAGGGATGTCACCTTCATCTGGGTCCCCTCCCATGTATGCATAGAGGGAAACGAAGCCGCAGACAGAGAAGCAAAGAGAGCCCTAAATCAAAAAGTGTCAGGAACATAAATCCCCTGCTCGGACCTGAGACAAATTATTGCCACTGCCACCTATCGAGAGTGGCAGGACCGATTTGAGGCTGAGACTCACAACAAACTCTAGCAGATTGTGGCGGATGTCCGGTGGCGGCCCACATCTAAGGGTATGACAAGGCGTGGTAGCACGACCATGTCCAGACTAGGGATTGGCCACAACTACATCACACACTCTTTTGTGCTGACGAGAGAGGAGCCCCCACTTTGTGAGTATTGTGACTCTCGCCTCACTGTGGAACATATCCTTATTGACTGCCCCAGATACCAGGATGTCAGGGAGAAATAATAAGAGCCACTAACTTACAAACATTATTCGATAATGTCGACCCTGGGAAGGTACTAGACTTTATCCGGGAAATGTGGTTGTCTACGAAGATCTGATTTAATGCATTTGTGAACATGTACTATTTACAATAGATTTGTACCAAATTATTAAATTTTTACTACTTTTACTATTTTAACTGTGAATAGACTTTGATTTTAATCATTTAGCTGAATTGAATTTAGCCCTTGTTATCGAGAGGGAAAGTATTGCTTAAGGGACTGTGGGCACGACATGGCCTTAACTGTGTCGATGTGCCTAAAATCAAAATCAATAAAAAATCAATCACCTTGTTATTCCTGAACGAAACAACCATCGAGCTAACCATGGCCAGTAGGTTCGTGTTCTGGAGTAATAAATCCATCAGCCTGCATTTCTTTAAGTTTTTCTTCAACTTTCCGGACTATCGATCCTCTAAAGCGACGTGATAAATGGATAACGTTTTATCGTTTTCCTCTAACTGAATCTTGTATTCTTCTGGCAGTGTGCCAGTTGTTTTCAGTATTTCAGGAAACTTTCTTTGTAACTCGTCTTCTGCCTTGCATTCTATGCTGTCTATCCGATGTAGTAGTCCTAAACATTATGCTGTGTCACCACTCAAAATGTTCTCTTGATTAAGGTCTACAACCTCAAACGTTGCTTTCACCTCTTGTGTATTATTCTTCAAAGGTAGCACCACTGCTACTAAAGTCTTAATGACGTGATTAGTGTAAGACTTGAGTGACTTTGCTGAATAAGCAAGTTTTACATTGCCTTTGAACATTTCAAACTCTGACTTGACAAGAATGTTACACCTTGCACCAGTGTCTATACGAAAAAATTAATGTCTTGCCATTCACGACTAATTTTACAGTCCACTTGTCTTTAATGACACTTATGTTCTCAGCTTTACCCTTCTTAGACTACCTACTTGCAGTGC
>JADKLZ010002196.1:15348-33765 GCA_021533235.1 Biomphalaria straminea
CTTTCATCTTCTACTATATTAACTTTGCTTCTTTTTCTGCACATTTGATACCTGTGTTTTTTTCTTCTTGCAGGAATTGCATGTGTTTATGATTGCTGGAAATTTTCCTTTTTCATGGTTCTTGCCGCATTTACTACAAAAAATTTCCGAGTTGTCCTTAGACAACTGCTTGAGTACATTGTTTGACTGTCTCTTGATTGCTAGAACTTCTTGGTCCTTATATATTTTCACTTGGCTTTGCGACATCTCATATTGTTGTCCTATTTCTATAGCCTTGCTAAGGGTCAACTTCTGTCCCTGATCAAGTAGTCTGAATTGTACCTTTTCATGTATGACTCCACTAATGATCAAATCAACAAGCATATCATCTGGATTATCATACTCACAGTCCATAATGAGAAGCTTTAGGTCTTTTACAAAGTTATCAAAACTGTCTCCTTCTAACTGCTTCTCTGATGTGCTCTAAATCTAGACACTCTTTTATTTTGTCTTGGAATTATGTAGTCTTCTATTCTCCCTAATAGCAATTGCGGATCTCCCTCTTCACTATCAGTAATATTTAGAGTTTTGTAAACTTGCTCAAAATAAAAAGAAGCCATTATTAGATTACTAAAAACCTTTGTCTGGACCGCTTTTTTAGTTCACTTCTGACACCATGTAAAATACTCGTGTCACACAAATAACAAACTAGTTTTTAAGAGGGAAGAAATATTAGGAATTCCATGTAATACGTTAACACTAGAAGTGTTGCGCTGACGCCTGACGCGCTAGTGTGCAAATGTACATATAATACTATTACGTTTCAACTTTCTATTGTTTAGATATTTATTTATCCAGTTGTACATTCTGTGGGATATGTGATGTTACCAAAAGACATGCTTCTTCACTTGGGTTTTCAGGCCAAAAGAGAATTGCTCCAAATTCTCAATGCTAGCTGGCTTTAGAAAAGGAAGATCAACATAAGATCAAATCTATTTCATGAAATAAGAAATAGAAGACGGTTTTCAAGAAAAGAAACCAGGCTGGCTTTAGAAAAGGAAGATCAACATTAGATTAAATTACCTTCATGAAATAAGAAACAGAAGACAGTTTTCAAGAAAAGAAACCAGCAACGATTGTGTTGGTTGACTTAGAAAAAGCGTTTGACAAAGTCTGGGAACAAAGTCTCTTACTCAAACTAACCCAGCATCACATATCCCAAAGAATATAGATAGTGTTATAAAATATAAATTGAGTTTTTCTTAAGATACATTTAGTTTGTTTTTTTTTTAATAAGAATTTAAAGATTTTTTTTTTATTAAAAATATAGTATACAACATTGATTATGTTATACAGTGCCCGCCGACCTCCTCGTGGTGTCCTCTGGTAACCGGAGTAAGTTCACCCCCCTGCTCTTGGGGTGTTCTGAAAAGGGCCAACGTTGCGGGAGCTCCAACTTTCCTAGCAGGTTCTCATGCTCTCCTGGTGCAGAGTTCTGCTGGTAAAGTTTGGGGAAAATGCTAAGCTCTGATTGACATAGCCCCTGCACGCTCGTCTGGTGTAGAGAGGTTGTGTCTGTCGGGGCTATAGCCTATGCTGAACTGATCAGCCGCTGCCGTGGAGACTAGTGAAGGGTCAAGCCATTTAAATTTGCGGGCTCTAAACTGGTGGCTATTTAAAAAAAAAGGTCTCCTGCCCCACTCCACTTTCGGGGATTTAAACCCTGCTCTTACGAGTGAGTGGTTGAATTGGTCTTTCGACCATTTTACAGTCCATTGTCAATGTCTGGACTGTTTCACTGCTCGCTCTAAGGAGCAACCCAAATCTCCTCCCCCTGGAGGAACCCATACCTATATGTCGAGAATACACACAAAGAAAAGCGGGTCTGAGCAGACCCTAACAGGCTCCGCTAGCCAGGTAAAGGGCATTAGGCCTGGCATCGAAAAATGTGCTACTAATCGCCTCGCAACGTTGGTACAAAGGGAGAACGGGCCACGTTGTGGAAAAAGAGCTACCGTTCTTCCCGACACACAAACCCTGATAACATCCTATTTCCCCCAAACGAACACAACAAAAAAAAAAACACAAGTCTTGGAAATAATTAACCCAACAACAACACCTAATACTGGGAAAGTAAGTATCCCCCAGGCAAATTTAGTTGGAAAGATAAAGAAACACGATCCTCAATTTTCCAAACCTGATACTAAAACTTTCAAAATCCTTCAATGTAATGTCCGAGGACTTATTCCAAAGACATTTGAAATAACTAACCTGCTCGACAAGGAGTGTGTGGATGTTGCCTTACTACAGGAATGCCTTATCGGTGAAAAAAGAAATGTCTCAATACCTGGATACTCTGTCTTCCGCTGCTCCTGTGGGGATTGCCGAGGCCTGGTTACATTGGTGGCTAATGCTCTGGTCGCCAAGAAAGTGCCCACAGACTTGAGTCAGGGGAGGACAGACACTTTGGTGTTAGAAATTTGGAAAAATAACAGACGCTTCAAATGCATCAATGTTTACAACCCACCAAAACAAGAAATGGCTTTAGATGTCAGAGAGACAATAACTGTAGACACTATCATAGCTGGAGATCTAAATGCCCATTCACCTTCCTGGGGCTATGATGACACTTATCTGTCTGGTAAAAAGGTTCATGACCTGTGCAACTCTACTAACCTTTTTCTTTTGCAAAACAAACACTCTCCTCCCACTCTTCTGCGTGCTAGCAATGGTTCATTATCACGACCAGACCTTTCTTTAGTCTCTGCTAACTTGGAATCTGTCATAACTTATCAAGTACTAGGCGATATTGGTAGTGACCACCTTCCAATATTACTGACTGCCACTCTTTCTAAAGCCAACACCAAGACCACCAAAGAGCCACGAAAGTGGTGCTATACTAAAGCTAATTGGCAAGGATATGAGAAAGCTGTCGACAATGCCCTTGAAAAAATCCAAGTAGAGTCTAGCTCTATCGACCTCGTATACCGTCAGATAACAACAGCTATCCTAGGAATGGCTAAAAAGTTTATTCCCCGAACTTACCCTTGTAAAAAAATTAAGAACTTTTGGACAGCTGAAATCAGCAAACTTGTTACAGCCCGGAAAAGGGCACACCAAAAGGTCCAAAAGAACCCAAACAACCCAACACTCAGGCAGAAATATAACAGACTCAGTCTGCTAGTCAAAACGTCTGTTAACAGGGAAAAACGAGAACATTGGACCAACACCTGTGCAAAGTTAGACCTAAGGCCTGGAGTCTTCTTAGAAATCTCGAAAATGCTGGGCGTATCAAAACAGCAACCCCATTATCCTCACCCAGTGGGGTAACCATCTCATCAAAGAAGAAAATTGCCACTTTGTTGAACAAATATTTTGCTAAGATGAACACGGCTGCCAAGAAGTCCCCAATGTCCAAAGCCATTGATAAAGCTCGCAAAGCTGATGAAAAAAAGACCGAAGGGAACCACAGACCGAAAGTGCTGAGGGAACGATGAACTCCCCCTTCTCGATAGGCGAGCTTAATGCTGCCATAAGGAAATGCCAGCTCAAAAAGTCTCCCGGCCGGATGGCATCACCCCTGAAATGCTCAAACATGTAGGGGGAAAGGAAGGGCCTTGCTCTTGGCATTTGTTAATAGAACCTGGGCTGATGGTCATCTGCCCAGGGCCTGGAAACGTGCTACCATTATTCCTATACCAAAAAAGGGAAAAGATGCTTCCACTGCTGAGGGCTACAGGCCCATCTCACTCACATCTTGCGTGGGAAAGATGGCTGAAAAAATGGTAAATGAGCGTCTGGTTTGGTACCTTGAGAGTGCCCGTCTTATAGCTCCAGAACAGGCTGGTTTCAGGGCTGGAATGTCCGCAATAGACCAAGTCAACATCTTTGTGCAGAACGTAGCAGATGGATTCCAAAGGACCGAAAGCACATACGCAGTCTTCATTGACCTAAAACAGGCATATGATAAAGTATGGCGGCCTGATTTGCTTCATAAGATAAGAGCCGTGGGGGTGCGGGGACGGATATATAACTTGATTAGAGACTTCTTACAAGAGCGTACAATAAGAACAAGGATGTACGGAGAAGTCTCAGGGGAAATGACCCTCGAGCACGGCCTCCCCCAGGGCTCTGTCCTGTCATGCATCCTTTTCCTTTTAAATGACCTACCGGCTCAGCTAAAATGCCAGAAGCTGCTATATGCTGATGATATCGTCCTTTGGAAATCCGGAAGGAGCGCAGCCTCTATACAAAAAGTGTTGCAAGAAGATCTCCATACGCTCTGCTCATACACACAAAAATGGAGGCTAGAAATAAACACTTCCAAGACGGTCTATTCTCTGTTCACGCTCGGGACTGGCATTCTCGAACAACCTTTCCGGCTCTCCCTTAACGGAGTGGCTCTCAGCATGGAAAAGCTACCCAAGTACCTTGGTGTAACTTTAGATCGCAAACTAAAAAATGTGTGAGCACATTCAGGATGTTGCAAGAAAGGCCTCAGGGAAACTTAGCATTGTGCGGAAGCTGGCATCCACGAAGTGGGGAGCCCGAGCAGACATGCTCCGATCCCTGTATTTAGGAGCAGTCCGATCACAGATAGACTACAGCCTACCTGTGCAAATTTATGGCTCTAGGACTGCTCTTGAACAGCTTGATAAAATACAGTCCCAAGCACTAAGATTTGTCTGTGGTACCTTTAGGACATGTCCAGTAAATGAAGCTGAAATAATGGCTAATGTTGGACCACTAAACCTTAGGCGGGAAAGGTCAGTACTGATATGCTTTGGGCGATATAAAAGGCTGGACGAATACCTCCCAGCTAGAAAACTAGTGGATGGTTGGAGATGCAGAAGACGTATCCAGTTGCAGTCTTTTATGCACCATGCCACTAGACTATCTGATAAAGCTGGCCTCTCCACCAACCGACAAAACATTCAACGTTTTCACGCCCTTCCCCCTTGGTGTCGCCCAACGACCTCAGACGTACGACTGAGACTAGCAGAACCTAACGCCACCAAGCAAAATCGTTCATCTAACGACCTCCAAATAATAGCACTGGAGACCATTAATGCATTCAAACCCTGTGCTATTTTTGCATATACTGATGGGTCGGCATTGTTGGATTCTGAAAGAGCAGGCTATGGAGTCTACATTGACTTTCCTGGCTCCCACTCAGTTAAAATCTTTGGACCATGTGTTAGTGTTTGCAGTTTTGATGCGGAGACCATAGCAGTCTATGAAGCCCTAAAGGTCATTGACTCACATCTCGGCGAGGGACATTTGGGGGCAACACGGATTGTTGTGGTCACTGACTCAAAACCTGTACTACAGGCTCTGCAAAGCCCTGGACCATGGCCCCCCAATATCGACACTGTCATCATGGCTTCACACAACATGAAGCAGCGCTATGGCATTCCTGTGATAATGCAGTGGGTACCAAGTCACATAGGTGTGACTGGTAACACTATTGCAGACTCCTTGGCCCACCAGGGAGGACAAATTCCACCAACTGAACAGGCTGTAAGTTTTCACCATGCCCTGGCTACAATTAAAAAAACTGAAATGGAAAAGTGGTTTGAGTGCTGGGACAAGTCCCAAAAAGCCCGTTGAGTCTGGGAGCGCATGAGGCGCCCTGACAGCACTTCCCCGTGGTGGAGGCTGTCCAGGCTTGAGCAAGCTCTTATAGCACAGTGCAGGACAGGCCACTGTCCTGTTGGCTCATACTTTTCACGGTTATGGCCAAATTTCGACTCACGGTGCCCCCGCTGCGGGGAAGAAGAGGAAACCGTGTCTCACATTCTGTTTGACTGCCCCAGACTTGCTGATCTCCGTCTCGACAGGTCTGGGAAACCAAAAATTCTCGACCTGTATGGTGATGCCTACGCACTACGCAAGACAGCAGGGTTTCTGTCCAGGGCTTTTGCAAGAGAGGATTTAAGCCTCTAAAGCCCTCACTCAAATGGAGTTTGATAATGATGATGATGATGTTATACAAGATGTTTGGAGCTACAATGCAAAGAGAGATCAACAATATTCCCAAAACTTTTCCGACGTTTGCGTATACCTGCAAGGCAGCAAGAGTTATGATTTTGGAATTTCCTTGTGGGTAGCCAAATAATACTAAAAAACCTTTCCTTAAAACTAAGCTTACTGATTTAGGCAATGTTACTTACTTTACCCATCTTAAACACTGATAATAGTTTCGCCGCACTTAATATATGAGACCACTTTTGAAGATCAAGAGATAGACTGGGTGTTAAAGGGTATTGAATATGCATACAATCAGAAGCATTATATAGATAGTAGGCTTCTAATTGCCATTACCACCTTCTTGCTTTGTCAACTTTACGAAATCTAATAAAAATCAACACAAAGACAAATCTAAAATAATTTTTTATTGTTACAATTATTTAATTTTCGGAAACTTGTTTTTTTACAGTTTTACCCCAACAACGATTGGCAACCTTAACACTATATCACGTGGGTGATGATTTCAATTTTACTTGTGATGTGTCAAAGTTTCCTGGACTTAGAGAGATACCTGATAAAGACGAGTTTACTGCAATAGCATTATGTAGAGACCTTTTCCAACATAATTTATTAGAAGGCCAGATACTTTATTACAACCCTGGCATTGTAAGTAAATGTTTAGTAATATACATACATACATATTATTACGAATGTCACTATCCAGGCTCTCTGCAAACTGCACCATACACCACCAACTGAAAGAACTTGACAACTCCAATCTCCAAAGAAACGTAATAGTTAAATGTTAATAGAGAACAGCCAATATTGTACAATTGGCAACACGTATACTGTACAAATAGCTTTCCGATAACACCGAATCGCCGTATTAACACTTGCACTGGTATCTCCGTCTCGTTCCTGCCTTGCACTGGGATCAACAGTTCAGGATTGACTTCACACACTTGGGCTCGTTGTGTCGGACTCGATCATAGATCAAGATCAAGACGCCAGCCGTCTCAACTGAACTTGACAGTACTCCGCACTGAGCCGTCGTAATGCTCCGTACAGAACCACACCGCTGAACTGTGGTGTAGTTGACCGTGCTCTAGAACTCCTGTCGTGAACCCCCTTTCTGAACCGCTTTTCTGGACCGTCTTTCTCCACCCTTGACTGCGACACCTCCGCTCTTTATATAGGGTCCCTGCTGTCCTTCTCAAATCGGGCAGAATGCCCCTCGACGTTTCTAGGTGGTCAGATGACGCTACTGAGCTCTGTTCACGACGCCGATCCTTCGCGAACCGCCATGTTGAAACTCGACTCGTCTGACCAAAGTAACTCGTCACGCTTGACCGCTCGTCTGTCCTTGGGCGATTATTTTCGGCTGACTACACACACCACTAACACCCCCGTTTCTATGCCCCCACCAGGTTTATAACAATATATCTATATCAATCCCTCTCTCTCTCTCTCTCTCTCTCTATATATATATATATATATATATATATATGACCACGTCCATTTCCGACTCTTTCCGCTACCCACGACAATGCTGCGGGCAATGCTTAAAGTTCAGCTTCTGTGCTTCTTTTGCCGCTGCAGGGCCCACTCAGCTCCACACTTTCGGGGTTGCCTGAGAGTTGTACCACCACCCCCTACGGAGCCATTCGCGTAGATAGTGGTCACTTATGCCGGATACGAGGAGATAGTTTCTCTGGCAGTTTGTAGTAGCCGATTAGGATCGCACTGCTTTGTAACTGCCGGTCAATTAAGCTCCTTTGCACCGTCGGCATGCCGAAAGCTTTGTCAGGGGGGAGGAACAAGTCGGGGAAAAAGCAGCCCGCTCTTACGGTAGATTCATCTTTCTGACCAGCCCACGCGCCACATTCATGAAGCAGGGTCGGTTTTTGAGACGCCTCTAGCCCTCCCAGTTGTCGACCAGACTTCTGAGCGGGCATCCCTCCTCCAGCCGTCCGTATCTCTCGTGAGCTAAAACGACGGCTCGCTCTCTGCGCAGGCTCAGCGGCGGTACATTGACCATGATTTCGCCAGCGTCGATTGGCGTGGTGCAAAACGTGCCGCATATGAATCTTATGGCTTGGTTATGGACCGCGTAGAGCTTCGCTAGAGACGTTTTCGAGGCCCAGACTTGAACAGGGAGACTGTAATCCATGTGAGACCGAACTACACCAATGTACAGTGATCTCAGTACACCGGCTTGTGCTCCCCACTTCGTTCCAGTTAGCTTTTTTACGATGTTCAGCCTGCCGAAGGCTGTTTCGCGTAAGTGTTGTATCCGGTCGCACAGGGTCAATTTCTAATTGAGGATGACCCCTAGGTACTTTTTGTCCCATTCCAGAATCTAGCCGTCCATCCTGAGCTCAACTGGTTCTTTTACTATATCACGTCCTAATGTGAACCACGAGTAAACACACTTCAAGTGGTTAACCTCGAGGCCCCATTTCCTGGTGTAACAGGACACTGTCAGTAACGCCTGTTGCAGAGTGCCGATGAGCTGCTGGTGATCTCTGTCCCACTCCCACAATACAATATCGTCTGCAAACAGTACATTTTGACATTGAAAGAGCCCCGGCAAGTCGTTTATGAACACTAAAATAGTGAACAACTAAGAGCCGACCCTTGCGGCACGCCCTGCTCTAGTGGAAGTTTTCTCGACACGTGTTTACCAACTCGTGTCTGCACCGTTCGTTCCGTGAGGAAATTTTGTATCTACCTAAGGATATTAGAACCCACCCCTAGGTTTATGAGTTTTAACAACAGACCAGGCCGCCAAACTCTGTCATAGGCTTGTTTCAGATCGATAAATACCGCTATCGTCTACTGACCAGGTCGATTTGTGTTGCCCCACTGGAAACCGTCCGCCATCTTCTTCGTGAATAGCGTTACTTGATCTATTGCATTTCGATTCAGCCTGAATTCGTCCTGTTCAGGTGCTATGAGACCTTTTGCTTCTAAGAATTATACGAGACTTCTGTTGACTATGCTTTCCGCCGTCTTATCAACGTTGGACGTCAACAAGATAGGTCGATAACTTTCCGCACGGTCTGGGACTTTCCCCTTTTTCAGAGGGGAACTATCGTTGCCTCGCGCCACGCCTTAGGGGAATCCCCTTTTGTCTAAGTCCGATTGACCATTCCAACAGTCTCCGTCTGCGAATATGGCCAAGATTCTTAAGCATCTCGTTGCTAGACCATCTGGCCCTGGTGCTTTCCGTAATTTGCACTTCCGAAGTGCAGTTGCTAGCTCTCCATGAGTAAAAGCGTTCGTGAATGTACACGTCTCGTCTTCGCCATAGACCATGCAGCTTTTTGATTTGGCCTTTCTGATGTTTTTGACAAGTAGGTTAAAGATGTGGCCGTTTAGGTGTCTAGGGGGTTTTAAGGATGGTATGGCTGATGCTGACGTTGTCTGCGGGTGGGCTGGCGTGATTGATCCTAGCGCACGGGGCAGTCCAACGATACGTAGCTGCAGTGACTTGTCTCTAGCTAGCGATTGTTGGACGGACTCTTGTGTGTAGTAGGTAAGGCTGGTATCTTCAGATCTGGTGTCAGCAGACTAGTAACCGCGTTACGAAGATAGGGCTTCAAATAGGAGTTGCCTATAAATAAAAGCTGCAACGAGATGCGTAGATCGACTTAGCCATAATGATGACGATGGGAGGTAGATTCCTTTCCGTGAAGGTCATCTTCAGCTATTATAAATAGCAAGGGGGGTTAATCCAATAAATATTGCATCAAATCAAGGGAGATTTCAATAATAAAAATAATGGTGAAGTCCCATAAGGGGAGATTACAATAACAAATAGTGACGTAGCATGCTTGATGTATATAAACTATCACTTAATTTTACAAATATCAAAGGAATCTAACACATGCTAATAGTAAGCAGTGATGTACACCCGCCACGGTGAGATCATCAAGAGTATCTAAGACAATAAGATGAAAGGGGAAGGGGGGTAGTGGTCTGTGGTCAGTGACTATGTCGCTATTGTTTACATCTGGCCATGGGGCCTGAACAATAGAGCAAGCAATTTAAAATAAATACAAGGGGAGATTATTTATATATCTCTTCCAAGTGTAGTATTATCGAGCCAGTGAAATTATCGAGGCAGTCAGCCGAGATAAGATAATGATAAAATAAGATAATGTATACATGGTTTTACCTAAGTAATATGTTCTGATCGATTGGCACACAAAATATAGTGCATAAATAATTGCGGCATTCCTTGTCACGGAATGAGCGTACATATATACATTGTAATAAGAAATGTTACATAAATATTATGATAGTTCCCGGTCAATGAATTTATCAATAATAGTAATAGTTGGGTTCGTGCTAAGCGATAATTTATCAGTGATAGATAAGAATAGCTAAAGAGCTAAATATATGTGGCTAGAATGACTACTAAATTCTAGTCCAGATAAAGTGGATGACTTTGACTATTTAGTCGTACAAGTCATGATAATAAACTATAATGCATAAGGTGACTACCTACATATTCCAAGATAAGAAATACACAAATATGTACACAAACATAATGTAGTAAATAAATGCATACATAAATACACACTAAACCAGTGATGCCAAAATGAGGCCCGCGGGCCAGATCCGGCCCGCACGTGGATTCATCCACCGTCGGCACAAAGTGTAGAACATCCCCTCCCTCAAAGAAAAAAGATTGAACAATGTATCTTTACCTACGTTATGCCCTCACTTTTTCTCTGATGGATCGTTACCATGACTTTTTACATTTCTACATTTATGAAAATGGAAAGCCTAAGAAAATACAAGTGGACTTAGAATGTAGAATCTAGATTAGTGAACGTATATTTACTTTTGTGTGGAACATGATAATAATCAAAAATATTGATTTGTAAAGAAAGTGTGGCTGTTTGAAAAAAAAAAGTAAACATATAAACGGCATGATAAAACAAAAATGACGCCTTTCTTGCTTTGAGCCTCAAATAAAAGATTGTTAAACTACGCATAGAAATCGGAGGATCGATGGGAATATTTACAAAAAGAGACAAGAAAATGCTTTGGTGGCAAAAAGGCTACAATAGTGATTGATGTTCAAATTGCAAGTAGAGACGTGAAACAATGATCAACTTCAAATATCCCATTAAGAGAGCCACAGGTTTCTAATAAAATTGACTCGGCTCAATTTTATTTGTTTTTTTTTTTTACCTTTTTGGCCATGTGGCCCACGATACTAGTGAAAGAAACGAAAATGGCCCGCCGGTCGAATTAGATTGGGTGTCACATAAGGAAAAGAAATGAAATGAATATAGTACAACGCTCAAACAGAGATGTTCGCTCCTAACGGCTCTCAGAGAGAAAATCAGACGATTTGCTAATGCTTGTCCATATAAAGATGGATGAGATGTGGGTCGAGAGGGGAGTGACATAATGTCAAATATGGCAGTTTGTCTAAAGAGTTTAAGACTAAAAATTTCCGCTTGACATTGTCGCGTGTTTCCTGTGGACGCCATTGATTATGGCTTGTGCCTTTTGTTTCCCCAAGGTGGCCAGACGACGGGGGTGGCTTGTCTAGACAATAGTTTGCCCGCGCCAGACGGTCGAGATGACCAAGTTTGTCGAGTTGAAAGAGTCCCTTTGAAGTGGCCCGTCTCCCGAAGGGGGGGGGGCGACAGGATGTCCGGTAAAGATAGTTAGAGGTGTGTTTACTCTTGTCGATAGACTGGCTAGACATGTGTCAGATTAGGAAAATATAATGTGACATCGATGCCTAGAGAAAAGGGGTGGGGGTCGGAGGGCTGGTAATAGTGCTTTCTAGCGCCATAAGTGCTAAGTTTAGGAAATGAAGATATGATAATAAAATAAATTAATTAAATGCCTAGACCCGAGTGATACCTAGAGGGGGGCAAACTTTATTTTTTTATATTTTTTTCACAATGCCATTAAGGGCGTTCGACACGTCACTCCGTTTCGCCGACATGGATATAGTCAAAAGACACGGTTTAGAGCGACCGAACTGTGTTGGTCTGTGACCGCAATGCCTTGAAGCATTTGCAGGGGCGCTGCTGCTTTTGGTTTTTTCGCCCTAGCCAGGTTATTAAGGAGTTTCCATGCCTGTCGTCCGTCCGTAAGATCCAAGTGAGCACAAGTCCTAGCCCAATTTATGTCGTACACCCGCAATGGCTTCTTTGCCTCAACCGACAGCTTGTTATAAGCGCGTCTGGTATCATCGTTTGGTCGACGACTGTTCCGCCTGCGTGTTGCCCTCCTCAGACGAACTTGGCGTGCTAAAGCGGCAGACCATAAGTGCCTAAACCTGCGCACGCCATAGGACATTGGGAAAGTCCTACGAGCGGCGCTCAGAATTGCCTTAACGAAGATTTTGTACACCCGGTTAATGCATCCATCTTGCATTTCCAGCCCTTTCAGAGCAGTGTCCGACGCCGTCTTAAACAGGCCCTAATTGGCACGGTTATACACCCATTTTGGTTCTGTATATGGGATTTTCGTGCTGAGTTTCTCAAGTTCGATTGTGACCAGGACCGGCAGGTGATAGCTACCGACGTCCTCGAGCACGTCCACTCTTGATTGCAACTTTAGATCAGCTGACATTAGTGACAAGTCTGGCCGCGACACGCCCGCATTGCCAGTGTGCAAGAAGGTTGGAGAGGCTGTCTTTACACTGCAATAAAACCAGATTTTTTTGTCGCAAATTTCGAGCAGTCGCCGTCCTCGGACGTCTGTCTCCAGTCACCACCAGGTGGGTGACTTAGCATTAAAGTCGCCTGAATTCAGAATCTTATGATCATAGCCAAAGGGATTAGGAGTTTAAAACCCTTTTCAGCGGTTATTTTTAAACTAAAAAATACATCTTTAACATAAAAATGAAAATTAGACACACTAAAATCTATAAGCGTAGCCAAAGGGGTTTTGAGTTTAAACCCGCACCTGCGGGGTTTGAGGCTAAAAATGCATCTTCAATTTAATTACACATTATTATTATTTTAGTTTAGCCAAGCAAATAGGTGGTTTTGAGTTTAAACCCCCACCTCCAGATGGCTTTTTAGAAGTTTAAAACCCCTCCAGATGGTTGAGTTTAAATCCCCCTATAAAGCGTTTTTATGTTGAAAGCTCTCTCTTTCTTCAATATTATTATAAATGCTAACTACAGTCGCCAATCCTATGAACGTAGCTAAATCGAGTTTTTAATTAAACAAAAAACTTCAGAGATTTCTTTTAGTTTACCCCTCCAGCAGATGATTTTGACGATAAAACTTCCTATTTTGGTATAAAATCTAAAGTAAACCACAGTCACCTAATTCCAAGAGCGTAGTCAATAGAGGTTACACATCTCTACTAGTTGCTGGGCTCTGTTAATAATGTGAAGTGACTAGTCATCTGTCGAAATTGAAAAACGAGGATAGCTAAGACTGATTTTAGGAGCCAGTTATAGAGATCTGGTCTAAATCAAGTAAATCATATGCCGAAGTGAGAGTCTGCCCCTTAGTAAGGTTGTGACAGAGCGTCAAATAAGGTTTGCGGGACATGTTCTCCGCATAAATAGAGTTGCGATGACATCCTGGTAAAACTTTGCGCCACGCTTTCCTGTAGGTCCTTAGAGCAGGTCAGAATAGGCTTCAGACACTGCCAGTGACAGATGTTTGTGGAAACAGCTTGCTGGCAATTTTTCTTGCTAATCTCCTTTCTTCCATTCTTTCAAGAGCGGCAAGTCTTTCCTTAATGTATTCATTCTGCCCTGCCTCATCGTTAAATAATTTAGACTCCTCTATGATATCTGCTAAGCGCTGCTTGTGGTCAGAATCAGTCTTGGAGCGGGTGCCGCTGGCCATGTTGATGAGGGCCACTTGGGTAGTAGAGGGCGGATAAAGTGGGTGATAGGATTAGAGATTAAATTGAGGAAAATGTGTTAGTGAAAGTAAGTCGCTGAGTATGAGAAAGAGTATAAAAGGAAATGTGGTGTCAGCCTACGTAAATCACAAAGTTCCTGCAAGGAAATATTACAAATAAAATACAATTGTAATAATATAATAAAATATGACAGAAGTGACACTCTAGTAATGTGAAGTGATGATACTTGTAAATATTTTAAGAAAAAAAAAATTGATAGGGAACTTAGTTATCGCTGCCTGTTCGTGCCTGTTGTAAAAGGGTTAGATAATCCACGGAATGGCCCCAAAAATCTGTGACGGGTCGTCGCGTGTGTCGTAAGTTTAGCTTGTTTTATGTCTAGGGGATGATTATTTTTGAAGTTATCACACACTGGCCCATCAGCAGATAAATCGGGACACGCAACATGACAAGCAATGGAAATGATGATAATATAAAGAATATTTATTTACATAAATATTTACATAGAAAAAGAAAAGGGGAGGCTTTGTATGTAACTCTAATCAATACTAAATTTGATCATCACTCTTGCACGTAATGAGAGAATGTCACTTTTTCCTTGGTACTTAGCTATTTGTCTTGATTGGATCGCAGTATTTGGTATCCTGGCTGATGATGGCGTTAAAGCGGGTAGAGGTACGCCGATGATACAGTCCTTATGGAGTTTCAGTCCAAAAGTTATAATATCTGTAGATCTGTAGTGGGCACAGTAGGGCGGGTGGCCGGCTACCGTAGGCACAAGTGTACTGCGGGCAGAGCTGATCTGCCGTGGGCAGCGTAGGGCGTAGAATAAGTCCATTGAGTTGGCAAAGCTATAACGTCTCGCAAATAGCGGGGTCTATAGGGACGTCGTACCTAATGGGCTGACAAATGGGCTGTCAGATAGGCAGGCTTGAGCCGATAGCGCCAGATTTGTTGACAAGTAGTGATCTTTAGCGCTGAAGAGCACTTATCGATACGTGATACTCGTAGTAGAACCCAGTGAGCAGGCAATACTGATTAGTACCAAATAGGCGAGTTATCCGATAAGTAGTATCGTGTAGTATTGGCTAGCGCCAAGTAGGCAGGTGGTACTCAATGCAATTAGGCACAGTGAGCGATAATGCTAAATAGGCAGACACTTGAGTGAGGCTGCGGATAAACAAAGGCAAGTTAGGACATGCATTTTACAGATGCACTCGACTGCGGTGCATTCGTCAGATTGGTAAAATTGCTTTAGTGCACATTGGGGAAAATAATGGCTAATGGGATCGACAAATAGAGGGCTTATAGTGGTAATCTAAAATGTACATAAAAGGGGAAAAAGTAATATGAAATGTATTTAAAAGGGGAAGTAATAATCTCAATTAAATACAAGTAGAAAGAGCAAAAAAAAAGGGGGGGGGTAAAAGAGGGAAGAATTGACTGCTGGTGGTCGATAACTGTGACTTTTCTGGTTACATGAACAATGAAGCGAGCTTTACTGGAGAGAGAGGGGAG
Organism: Biomphalaria straminea; assembly: GCA_021533235.1. Classification (NCBI taxonomy): domain Eukaryota; kingdom Metazoa; phylum Mollusca; class Gastropoda; family Planorbidae; genus Biomphalaria; species Biomphalaria straminea. The sequence continues at coordinate 30,682 of JADKLZ010002196.1, forward strand.
ATAAATCTTATATCTCTTCTAACATTATCAAGGCGGTCAGCCAAGATAAAGAAATAAAATAAGATGTACATACATAGACAATGTTCGTCAATGATAAATTGAGCAACTTGACAATAGTATTTCCGACATGAGTACATGTAATATATAAACATATATACATATGCAATGGTTAAGTTTCCTACTTACGAAATTGAGAAATACACAATGCACTACTTAAATATAAATGAACTAAATAAAATGCACATGATAATGTCCAGAATTAAATATACACAAGCTAGTTATATGGAACTTGTGACTAAGTTCGGCTTAACTCACCACCAGGTATTCCTCTAAGAGTAAGAATAAATGAAATAGTCCAGGCTCGTGTGCCAGCAAGAGAGATAAAATTAACTAGTGTCTATTTTGAAATAGTCTAGCTTATAAAGGTCGGAAGTAAGACCGGAAACAGGAAATGTGATAAGATAGAAATTATCTCTCACGTTGTGGACTCGAGAATTTCCTTCACATATTGGGAAGGTCAAAAGGCTTGTGGACACCAGTAATCTTTGATCAAAGAGAGCCGCCGGTATGGGTGGACGAAAGTCCAGGTGGTGTCAACCGAAAAGGTCGGACATCCGGCTCCTAAGACCGATACAAGCGACTGTTTGTTTGATCATTTCCCCGTGGCCAAGCTCCAGACAAGGTGGCGGGCTTAGACTAGCGAGAGAAAGAAAGAGATGGGGTTTGTGAGGAAATAGGGCATAGAAAGGGGGAATAATTAAAATAAAATACAAAATAATAATAATAAATAGTAATTAATGTTGGGATAAAATTAAGCGAATCTGTCAGCGAGTTTTTGACTTGTCACAGTCTACATACAAGTCAAAATTCTAGGTCTTGTCTACATACAAGTCTAGATTCTAGGTCTCGTCTACATACAAGTATAGATTCTAGATATAGCCTGGATTTTAGATTGAATGACTATCGTACAGAAGGCATATATGATAATGCTGAAAAACGTATTTTACTCAGATATAATTAACTTTAATGTACCAACTAATGAAATTTGTTGAAACTTAGAACTTATCATTTACATTCTAGTGGGTTTTTTTCTGTGCTTTAATGCTTTAACTTTGAACCTTACTAATTAAATTCAACTGGTCGACCGGAGGCGTAGCATATGCCGTTATTTAGTGAAGGTCAACACTTCTCAATTTTAGGTTCTAGTTTAGGCTCCAGAGTAGTTCTAAGCCGTGGACTATTGAACTGAATTTTTATTTTGGTTTGCTCTGTCTGATGGGTGTTTTACAAGTCTGAGGTTACCGATTCCAGACTGCGGGTTGCTGTATTCAGACCTGTTGTTGTACTATGAAGTTTGCCAAGCTGTTGATGATCTTGAGAACGCTACTTTTGACTGTTGATGAAGAGCGCTCTATTTGTATTGCTAGTTGTTGGGTGAACCACTATAATGACTATATGACATACTTATTGAGTTTCGGAAGTTAAGTAATTCTATTATTTGTATTGAATATTTAATTACTTAGAGTGACTTAGAGCATATCATTTTATATCAAGTATTTATATACCTTATTGTTAACTCATCTCATTATTATCATTCATACCCACTCAGTGTATATATTCCATTGTATTAAATTCATAAGTTTATTTAAAATCATCATTCACATTGTCTATTACTTTATGCATAACTAAATGTGTATGGTGTGACTGTCGGGCGGAGCTTGGGCCTAAAATCATACCCCGTAAATACCATAACTTAGTGGTTACTTATAAAGCTAATATATATATACAATATAATATTACATTAGGGTACAATTCTGGCACAATATGTTGTTAATACTGTAACAATTAGTGACTCCATAATAATCAGTAGTTGAACAATCAATAAAGACCCGATAAAGGACAGTTTGTGAGATAGCAGCTGCTTTTTTTTTCTTACACTTTTAGTACGTAGCGGTGACTGGTGGTAACAGTCTAGTACCATCACAGAAATCTCTTGCTGGCATGATGTTTCTTTTAAGCATGACGACTGAACCAATTTTACTTTTGAGTTTATGCGGTGGCACGCCAGAAGGGGTAGGAATGTTAAAACAAAATCTGCGGGGAAGGAAACTTGATCTGCGGGATCGTCTGTGACGATGGAGTCAACGCTGGTGTAAGTTTCTTCGTTGGTTGGGATAAGTTTCAATAATTGTTCATTAAGGTGCAGGGAGTCTTCGTTCGTGACACTTAATATAGCTTGCGTGCTGAGTTGTTCCGAAGTGACAAATGAGAAATCGTGGTCGCTTTTATATTGAACGGGATTAGAATAAACAGGAAAGCAATGAGAAGGTAATGTTACAGGTGTTCCATTTGTCCCGTCTCCAACTTCGAGAAGCCATTTAGCGAAATGTTGTTCGTCGGGAACAGCTTTCGTATTTGTCGTGATTGTAAGTGCATGCATGTAACGCCACAAAGGTTGCTTGTTAATGCAACTGGTGACAGTGAGAGCTCGGGAGACACGCAGAACGACGGGTAGTATTTGTAGGAAATCTCCACCCAATAGTATTGTTTCCCTCCAAATGGGTGCGACTCACCTGTGAGGTCACGTAACAACTGCCTGGAATGCGTATGCATGTGTCATTGGCTCCTCGTCCCATAAGATCAATTTGGATTGCAGAATATGTTGAGCGTCTTGCGAGATAGGTTTGATATTGCATGTGGGAGTAGCCGTGAGCTTCAACGATATTTTAAACTACGGATGTGCAGTACGCCCTCTTGGTAACAATGACTGTGGTGCACAACTGAGTGTAATTTTGTTTTTTATTATTGAATTCTAGATTCTCAAAGAATGTTTTTGAAATATTAATGTTATACGTTATTCTGTTATTTAGGCGAAAGTTTCTAAAGACAACAATCCACCAGCACATTGGCTATATCAATACAGTGGCCGAACCAGAAACACTACTCAAGTCTCTGTGGCAGCATACAACTTACAGTGTACTGATGCGGGTTTATACTCCTGTGAAGTGTTTTTACCAGATGGCGATCTTGTTAGAAGTAGTCCTGAGAACATAACAGTCATAGGTAAAGTCTAGTCCTGAGAAC
>JADKLZ010002200.1:0-11234 GCA_021533235.1 Biomphalaria straminea
GAAAAACGCACTGTTTAACCAATATATCAAATTTAAAAGCATTACCAAATAATGCAGTATTGATAAAATAGTGCATTTTAATGTGTGGCAGTTTCTAAACTTCTTATTCAAGAAGAGCTTTTTCTATCTCAGACTTAATGTTTAATGAGAATGTGTTTTTTTTAGTGATGGTTATTTTGTTTTCAAATAATAATGACACTATCTCACTGTGTGATGGATAAAGAGAAAGGATGATGAGACTTCATGGCATTTTAAAGTCAATTATTTGTTTATGTCTCTCTCTTTGATGATGAGACTTCATGACATTTTAAAGTCAATTATTTGTTTATGTCTCTCTCTTTGCCAGGAGGTATAGTGACTGAGAAGTAAAGCACTTAGCTTCTCAAGTTGAAGTCCCAGGTTCGAATCCTGGTATTTTAAATTTTGGAACCTTTGGGCTCTTCTGCGTCGAACCATCTCTACTGGGTATCTGACATTAGTTAGGAAAGTAAAGCCGGTTGGTCGTTGTGCTGGCCACATGACTATCTTGTTTACTGTGGGCCACAAAAATAAATGACCTTTACATCATCTGTCCTATAGATTGCAAGGTCTGAAAGGGAAATCTCTTGGGATTGAAGGGCATTTTTTTAAATAAGATTATCACTTTCAACTTTTCATTTTGGTTATATATATGAGCCACGAAGAATAGAGCTAATTTATTACTTACTTTAAATTTCTAGGAAGTGTTAAGACATGATTAGAACGTACATTTATTTCGGGAATAATAAAGGGATTGGAGTTGACATACGGTATCGCACAGATGCAAGCTTATTTAATGCTCAGAGACTCAAGGCAAGGACCAAGGTAAACTTCGACTGCATCAGAGACCTGCTATTTGCAGATGACTGTGCCCTAAATGCTGCAAACGAAGAAGACCTTCAAAAGAGCCTGTCCCTCTTCGCTAATGCCTGCACAAATTTTGGACTCACCATTAATGTAAAAAAGACAGAAGTGCTGCACCAACCTCCTCCAAATAAAGCTGTTACAGAACCAGACATTCTCATAGATGGCCAGAAACTAGCAAATGTCAAAAAATTTGTCTATCTGGGAAGCACCATATCAGCAAGCGCCAACCTAGATGATGAGGTTGACTTCCGTATTGCTCGTGCCAGTGCTGCCTTCGGCAGACTTCAAGAGCAAGTGTGGCAAAGGAGAGGACTCAGTTTAACCACAAAACTGAAAGTCTACAGTGCTGTAGTTCTTCCGTCACTCCTATATGCATCAGAGTCATGGACCTTGTACTCCCGCCACACCAAAAAGCTTAACTCCTTCCACCTACGCTGTCTAAGGAGTATCCATAAGGTGCGTTGGTCTGAACACATACCAGACACAGAAATTTTAAAGCTGTCCAACATGCACAGTATTAATGCGACAGTAAAAAGGTCCCAACTATGATGGGCGGGTCATGTAGTCCGCATGCCAGAAAATCGCCTTCCCAAGAGACTTCTGTATGGAGAGTTATGTACAGGAAAGCGCTCCCAAGGCGGCCAATACAAGCGCTACAAAGACACCCTCAAGAGCTCTCTCAAGGAATGCGGTATCGACATTCATGGCTGGGAAGCACTAGCTCAAGATCGCTCCGCATGGCGAGAAGCTGTGAGTCTCGGAGTCTCAAGTTTTGAAGCAAGAAGAGTGGCCAGTGCGATAGAGCGCCGAACCAACAGAAAGCAAAGAGAAAAAGCAGGCCCACATGCAACTGACAAAACTCACCCATGCCACATATGCGGCCGGCTTTTCAAAGCGAAGATTGGACTATACAGCCATCTTCGAACCCATAGGAATTGAGAAATGTGCTCATCTTCGAACACGAAGGAGGAGCTATATATATATATAATAAAGGGATAAGTTTTACTTAGTTACGGAAATGACGAAAAGTTAGATTAAAAAATTAAAACGATATATGAGACCCAAAAAGAAGACGTTTTCTTTAAAGTGAAATTAAGAAATAAGATCTCTACAGGGCTAGATACAGACGACATTGGACAGGACCCTCCTTAAGGATTTAAAGTATTTCTAGTTAATGCTAGCGTCGTTTATCTATTTATTGTTCGGCCTTCGTTGGTGTTTTGAGTTGTTACAGTTTACCTCCTGTATACTGCATTTGTTGGATCCAACACCGCCAATAGGCACGTAACAGAAGTGATGCAGTCTACAGGTGTATATAATATGTATATATATAGGCTCTATATGCATGTGTGTGTGTCCCAGTCCTTTATGTGATACATTGTAGAACATGCATAAAACTATGCATTTATCAAATCCATTGTGAAAATAAGAAATATCTTGCCAACATCCTACCCAGAACAGTAACAATATCATCAGCTTTGGTATGTCCACAGAAAATGTAATGAAAGTTATTTTTTAATCAAGTAACAACTTTACTGTAATCCTGAAACCTAAAACAACCTTTTTTTTTCCAAAGAAGATGGTAAAGAATGGTTGCTATTCCATTTTTTTTTAATAAAAATAAAAACATTCTTAGAGATGCTTTCATGCCTTCTCTGTGTTGGAAATGTACATTTTTAGTTTCTATGTGTATCTTATAGATACTAGAGTTATGTGCATTTAGGTAATTAATGTTTAAAAATAAGAAAAACTATATTTAAAAAAAACATTGGGTAAAAATTTTAGGAGAAAGGACAAAATTTTAGGAGGATTCTGGCAATTTTTAGGAGAATTTTAGGAGCCCTACGAACCCTTAATGCATCGAATAAACTTGATCACTATACCAAGATGGCTGTTTATAAACTAAATACCTATAGCTTTTATAATTATTATTATTTCATTTTAGACTTAGTATTGTGAATGAAATTTAAACTTTGTACTCACAGTGTAGCCATCTTCATATTGTTGAGAGATGAACCAAACAGACCATCAAACATTTGTTGATATGCAGTTCACGGTTATGCTAACCAAATCTGAAGCTTGATCAAAACACAGAAAAATGGTAGAGAATAATGAATAAAAAGTTATTTTTAAAATGCAATGATAAATTGTTTTAGAATAAGCAGTTAGAGAAAAAATTAAGTCTTACTTTGACCCTTCAAAGCTTCAATTCATGAAAACGCCAAAGAGAAAACTCATCATCTGATAGCAGATTACCAAGGAATATTTGTTGCTTGGATGGCAAATTGGTACTGTTGGCAGCAGAGAGTGTGCACTATTTAAGCTGATGAAATATGGAAACTTGAACTAGATTTTCTCTTAAATACACTATCTCATGATATTTAAAATAGCATTGTTTCTATGAAAACAATATTTAAGCCTACAAGTATTGCATAGTTTGTCTATGTTAAACAAGATAGGAAGGAAAAATACTTGCCCTCTAATTAGACTTCCCATGATGTTTACCTCTAGTTTCAGTTTCTTCATTCATATTTACTAGGCCTGTCTGTTTACAGTTTGGCTTCTATCTCCCAGGCTGATAGTTGATTAGTCATCCATACTCAACATCTTGAACTGATTTTTAAAAGAAAACTAAAAGCTAAATAAATAGTTTTATAATTACACACCATTTGAATTCAACCAGATATCAAGTAGCTAAGCATTTAAAAAAATAAATTGCAACTAGAAAAAAAAAAAGGTTAAAAGTATCCACTATTCTTGTAAGGCAATATCTCATGTTTCATAGTTTTGAAATATTTGTGCTTCAAGTAGGAGGTTCTATTGAGAATAAACTTTGCCCTGACCTAGGGAAAAAAAGGAGAAAAAATTTATATATATATATATATATATTGGTATATTAAAAAAATTACATAAAATATACAAGATAGTAAAATCAGAAAAAAAGCAAAATTCTACTTACATGTGTTGTCTTGTTTCGAGTCTACTATTTCCACTCTTCATATTTACTACTTAGAGATGGTTTCCATAATCAGTATGGCACTCCATTTCTTGGATAAGATCTATTCAACCTCTAAATCTGAAAAATGTGAGAATATAATTTTATTTAACTTGTTACAATATTCATGACTATATGAACCTAACTCTAAATGCTAAATGAGGGAAATGAGGACAAATAATATTCAAAATGTTATCTAATGTTGAGCCCAAGGATACCCATAATGAAAAAGCTTAGTGAAAAGCATAAATGCTGAGGTTTCTTAAAAAAAATAATTATGTTAACATTAATATTCACCAATGCAAGCACTAACACAAACGATAAACTTCAAATGAAAAATTTAAAAATTAGAATATTCATAATTTGCCTGTTGCTTCAGTATACATTAAAAAATGTATAGAAAACAATGACATTTTATTAACAAAAAAAGAGGTAAATCTTAACATTTAGATGAATTACTTGCCTTATAAGCTAAATAGACAGATGAATGGAAAAGTATGTTGAAACAGGTCCAGAATTCTTGAGGGAATGGAATGGACTTGACTAAAAAAAACTTTTGGATAAGCTTGCTATGCTGCTTTTTCCTGTTCTCCTTAACTTGTAGTTCTTTCATTATCCATATCTGAGTAGAACTAAGCTATACTCAGCATCTTAACCTGAAAGTTGCAATAAAATCTGTACAGGCTGAGTGATGACTCTGGGATTTTTACTAAACTTCAGAATGAGATAATTCACAATTGGATCTCTAAATGTCAAAGTCAAGAAAATAAGTTTTGTTCTTATGTATACATTTGAAACTAATTACCATAAGGCTAAGAGATAACAGAAAACATGCATTCTTAAATTGTTAGGAAAATATTTTAAAAATTTTCAACTAGCATGCAATAAAAAAAAAGCAACAAAAAAAGTGCAATTAAAATATACAGATACATAGAAAAATATACTTGCTTTAATAGATCTGTAGTAAGAAACTGGTTCTTATTTAACATACATGAAATGAAACGAATCAAATTTAAGTAGTTAAATGTTACATTGGAAAGGACAACTTGCCTTAAAGAAAAATTTGGTACAAGTATGCTACAATTCTGATTATATTCTTTATAGTTCTCAGATGTCTCTTAGTCATAGTTTCTCTTAATCAGTATTCATGCTCCATCATTTCTAGACCTCTCGGCTGTAAACTGCATTTGGAACTGAAAATGTTATAAAAGATGAGGTTAGAATGTGGACAGAATGCTATGGCTGCAAAGAGAAAGAGTTTATTTTGAAGATACTGACTATATTACCAAATTAGTAAGGCTAAACATCTCAAAATATAATACACCACTCATAATGAGGCTTTACTAAAACTAGTTACCAAAAACTAACAGAAAAGTATATGAAGTGTTATGTTACTATTGAAAACAGGTTTAATTAGCATGCTGTAACAATTCAAAGTAAAAAAAAGTATACAATTACTTACTATGCTGCTCAATATCTATCTATAGAAATCGCCTGCCTACTCTTTCAACTTTAAATTATAATACTCCTAATCTATCTAGCACATTAAGCATAATGAAGAATTGTTTTACATATATATTTTTAATTACAAATTGTCCTATAAAATCATAAATATTCTTTAAATAATTATAAACATATAAACATAAAAAATTATTTTCTCAAATTGCATGAAAAAAAATGCCAACATTTTTTTAAAATACACGCTTTGCTAGATCAGTAGTTCCACAGCTTTCCTGTTCTTAATTAGCATTACTACGAAGGAAAAAATGAAATTAAATTGAAATGCCTAAATTATATTGAATAGATTACTTGCCTTAAATAAAACTTTGTGGCATAGCACTTAACACATGCTTTAACTTCTGACCAGTTCCTCACAAGTGATGTTTCTAATCATCTAAAAATTACACCTTGATCTGAAAATTTAATCATGATAATGATGAAAGAAATTGTCTATAAAATCAAAGTTGTTCAGTTTAAGTCTTTTTAAAGATAAAATTTCAACTTAACTATTAAAAACGTTTTTTTTTTAAACTAGATCTATAAAAACCAAAAAAGCAAAATGAGTATTTATCTAACTATTATTGTTAAAATAATTTTAATAAAAAAAACATGCTAAATTTCCATGCAATAACACAAAAGATAAAGCAACACACACACAAAAAGAGTGAAACTTATAAAGATACTTGCTTTGCTAGATCAGTTGTTTCATACCTTGCCCTTACTTATTAAGAAAATATTACACAATGACATTAAATTCAAAATAGTTAAATTCTAGCTTTGTGAATGACTACTTGCCTTAACCGAATGCTGGCTTCCTTGATACACCATTTTTTTTTTAATTTCTTGTCTGTTTCTCAAAGGTAATCATTTCTATCAATCTGTAGCCTATGATGTTCCCTTTATATATTACAAAGAATAGATCTGTGTTGATCTGAAAAAGAAAATCTGCAAGATTAAAAACTATTTACTATTAAAATTGATTTTTTTAAATATAATTGTTACATTTTTTTAAGCACTAGATCTAAGTTATTTTTCTAGCATAACAGTATGTAGGTTATGGATGAGTGACACCATGTGTGCTAATGTATGATATAACGTCGTTGTTTGCTATCTATGTTTTTGAGTGAAAGCAAAAGATCGAGCGGAAATAAAATAGTTCCCTATGTCTACCTTGATAAAGAAAGTCTCGTTATTATAAATTTATTAATGTTATTAATGTTAACAGTAATTTTATTTATATCTGTGACAACAGAACACCATTTTTAATATGTAGGTTATGGATGAGTGACACCATGTTTAATATGTAGGTTTTGGATAAGTGACACCATGTTTAATACATCAGTAGGTTATTGTAGCACTGGGTGCTGCAAACTGCCTTAGGGTCGCCAGCTCCTGATTTTTCCTCAGGGTTGACTCCCGAAGCCTGCGACGCTGCTGACCCTAAACTGTATCGGCACTGCCGTTCCTTCGGATACATCAGCTGCGTGGAGAGGGGGAAACTGATGTGTGGGCTACATCGTTCCGACCACAGCTTATGCCCAGGCATTAATCTTATTTCCATGAGATGATCCAGTCGCTTCACGACTGACGGTGGCCATAGTAGTAGTAGTAGGTTATTGTATGGATGAGTCATGAGTGACACCATCTTTAATACAAATGTTATGGATGTGTAGGCCTGCAGTATTTCACAAAGTTGTCAATGTATATTTCGACACAAATAAACAACTTAGACTTAAGACCTAAAATTTAAGTAACCAGTTATGACAGTTTTGTTATTAAGGCAGCATTTTCTTCTCAAAAATAGTTAAGCTTTAAAGTATCTTTTTTTTTTTGTTTACACATTTATCATTAAGATCTACATCTAGAATGGTGTAAGTTATACAAGATCTAGCTAGACTACTGACTAGATCTAATCTACAAAGTCAACAAGCCTAACAAGGAATTTTTTTTTAAATTTCCAAGTTTGGCATAATGTCTGACTCTGAGCTGGTTTAAGCAGAGCTGATTATTCAAATAGTAACAAAGCCTTCAAAGGATTACATTTTTGATAAGGTCAATAAGGTGTTCATTTGTGATTTTGTGCTGACAGCTATTTCTATTTATAGTTCTAAGCCTCTAATTCTATCATAATTTTCATAATCAATCTAGTCTAGACAGTCTAGATCTAGAATCTTGATGATTAATAGAATAAAATAGATCTAGATTTAGATCAAATAGATTCTAATAATGTAGAGATATCATAACATAGCATAGTAAGAGTAGTCTAGATTTAGATCAATCTAATATTATCTAGATCTATTCTATACATTAAAATTGATTTTAAAAGAATAAAATGAGATGAGACCATGCACCATGGGCATGGCATAATATTTAAGTTGTTATCCACAACTGCCACAAGGCACAATCTATCTAGATCTATGAATTTCAATTGAATTATTTAACTTTTAATATAGACTCTATAATACTAAGTAAATGTAGTGATTATAGGCAAATCTAGACGACTAGATTAATAAAACGTCAATTGATAACATTCATTACTAGATTCTATAGACTAGATCTAATATGGAGTTCGATCAATTCAATGAGCGATCACTGATCAAATCTAAGTCTAAAGTAAGTCTTAAAACTGTAACTCTAGACTCTAGATCTGTAAGATTTTTTGGCTAGTTTTTTATACAGGATCAAGTCCTAAAAATATTCTTTTAAAATTAAAGTTGTTTATGCTGATATGGTGTTAAATGAAGCTTCAATCATGACTAAGAGCTTTTTTTTTTCTTCGCAGACACAGAGAACATCATTCACTTCCTACCTAAGTCGGCTAAGTTCAGTTAGGCTTAGGGATGGGCATAACTGGAACATAATCTATCTAGATCTATATATTTAATATATTATCAAGACTTGAAGTTATAATATTAAAAGCGTGACAGATTACCATACAGAGTTAGTTGCCAAAGCAAATAAATATTGACTAGATCATAAGATAATATTCGATCTAGTTGGATGACACTTTAAACAGACCTGCCACAGAAGATGAGACACAATGGCGGACAACGAGATAGATGAATAGATAGGAGCATCTCATTTGAATTCTGGCAACACACTTAAGCACTTCGACCGCCAGGGACCAATAGGCTTGTTTCAAAACTTGATCGAGATTAGATTTAAAAAACGGCGGGATTGGTCAGTTTATCCGAGACATGCGCATTGTTTACATCCGGAACTAGATAGGGGGGGTTAGATGACGTCACGCAAAAATGACCTTTTTTGACCCCCTCCCCCTTAGTCACAAATTCTCATACCCACCCCCACCCCCTCTGCGTCACGTCGCAAAATAAAAAAAAATATTTATTTCAAATTATTTATTTCTCGTCAATCTTTTTCCCAAAGATGTTTCATGTGCTTATCCGTTCTGTTGTCACAGATTAATAGTATTAGTAACATTAACGTACTGTAGACAACAGTAACAGCAATAAATTTATAATTTTAAATTTTGTGACATCACAAAATCGCTACCCCCTCCCCCCTTGTCACATTTCCTCTTAGAGCGTGACGTCATTTACGAATGACCCCCATAGACCTATGCCCAGCTGTACACAGTTTGACGTTTAAATTACGCTGACCCGTGACCCCTCAACACACATACCATTCATTCATTCGAATCATTCATTGGCCTCCTTCAGTCGTAGAACGACTATGGTTCATCTCGCACACTTCCTCGTGTGGCTGTGGAGCCCTATTTTGGAGAGACACTCCCGTCCACAAGTATTGCAGGTAAAGGTGGTCTTCGCTACAGTGGTAGAGGAGTTGGCCAGTTTCCGCGTTGTCCGCTTTTCTTCCAGAGCTGAGGCCCATGCTCTTTCGCTGTCCATAGCCTTCTTGGTCACTGTCTCTCTCCATCTGGTGCGGTCTAGAGCTATGTCTTCCCACTGGTCAGTACTGATGTTCACTGATTTGAGGTCGCGTTTTATAACATCTATGTAACGGAGGTGGGGGCGACCAGTTTTTCTTGAGCCAGACGCAAGTTGTCCGTAGAGGATGACTTTCGGTATGCGATTGTCCTCCATCCGGCGAACATGTCCAAGCCAGCGCAGGCGGCGTTGTCTGAGGGCTGTAAAGATGCTGGGAATACCTGTTCGTGCAAGGATCTCAGTATTGCACACTTTTTCTTTCCATGTGATTTTTAAGATCCTGCGAAGGCATCGCAAATGGAACGAGTTCAGTCTTCGCTCTTGCTTTGCGTAGGTGGTCCATGATTCACTGCCATACAGCAGCGTGCTCATAACGCATGCCTTGTAGACTTCCATTTTAGTCGCTGTAGTTAGCTTCTGGTTTTCCCAAACTCTTGACCTGAGTCTAGCGAAGGTCGATGCAGCCTTCCCTATACGTTTTTTTTATCTCCTCATCTAGAGAAAGGTCGTCTTGAATTGTGGATCCCAGATAGCAGAATTCGTTCACGGCATCCAGCTTGTTATCGTCTATGAGAATGGAGGGTGGTGCTGTAGCAGGAGGTCCCATAACATTTGTTTTCTTTGTGCTAATAGTTAAGCCATATTCTTTACAGGCCTGAGAGAAGCGGGACATTAGTAGCTGAAGTTCCTCTTGTGAGTGTGCCACAACCGCTGCGTCGTCCGCGAAGAGCATGTCTCTTATGAGGGTTTTTCTGGTTTTAGTTTTGGCCCTCAGTCTAGCAATATTTAGAAGTTTGCCATCAAATCTGGAATGGAGATATATGCCTTCGGTGGAATTATCAAATGCGTGGTGGATTAGCATTGAAAAGAGTATTCCAAAAAGGGTTGGGGCCAGGACACATCCCTGTTTTACTCCGCTGTTTATATTGAAGCTTTCGGAGCAGGCGCCATTGAACTGTACTGTACCCATCATATCTTGATGGAAAGAGACAATAATATTTAGCAGCTTGGGTGGACAGCCTATTAACTCTAAGATTTTAAAGAGGCCTTCTCTGCTGACAAGGTCAAAGGCCTTGGTCAGGTCGATAAATGCGATGTACAAAGGCATTCTTTGCTCTCTGCACTTTTCCTGAAGTTGACGGATGGGTATTTCATCTAGCTCGTACATTATGGGTAGCTGTATGATAGCCTTAAGAGCTGAGGCAGAGACTGAGCTTGTTGTGGCGTAGAGTTCGGAGTAGTGTTCGACCCATCTATGCATTTGTTGACTTTTGTCTGTGATAATTTCCCCAGTTGGACATCTTTGGAAGAAAAACTACACACACACACATACACACAATCTGCTATAACCTGTGGTCGGCACACTCGCCATCCAAAGGAGAGACAATATAAGCAATACAAAATTGAAGTTAGATCAGAGTTTGTAGCCCTGAAAGCTTTATTGAAAGTACTGTCTCGCGACTACCGGTACCTTTGTCTTAGGCTGGGGGCCTACATCAAATTTAACTTAGTATCATACTAGGACTAGATTTACCTATAAGCAACACAACTACGGTCTGCGGGATTTTTCTGTGCACGGCCCAAATGTTTGGGGCTCATACCCATTGATCTCAGACAGACAACCTACTAGACTACATTCAAGAAGAACATTTTAAGACCCATCAGTTTAAAACTTTTAAAAATTAGTATGTCATATTATCCCTCGTTTTTATGTTTGTAATGTTATCACAACGCCTTGAGTCTACATTTTTTCTGTTTCTTAACAGCGCTTATTAATAAAATTACTATTATTATTATTATAATAATATAGAGCCCCAAAACATATTTAGCAATGACATTATCAGGACTTGGCCGGCTAGGGTTTAATTTGCATTGTTTTATTCTCAGCGCATTACGAGGCACATCCGAGTGTCTTTGCCTGTCAACGACTGTTACGTCATCTCTTA
>JADKLZ010002382.1:0-10300 GCA_021533235.1 Biomphalaria straminea
TTATTTACGTTGGTGGTGTATGGTGCAGTTTGCAGAGAGCCTGAATACTAAATAGTGAGATTCGTAACAATATATATATATATATTTTTTTAAATCTTGGCAATAACTAAAGCTATTAAACTTAGTTTAATAAGTACTTAAAAACAAACAATTAAGCAAACAAATTCAATGGGAGCGATATCTTCAAATGGTTTAAGAAAGGTTCGATACATTTGGCTGATAATTTGTTTCAAGTTTCAAGCAGAACTCAAAGCTTTCATTTGTTAGTTGCCTTCTTTATTACTTTTAATTATTTTCATGCAAGAGAACACTTGCTCGCTCAAATATGTTGATCCGAAGATAGCCAATATTCAAAATGCCTACTTAGTCACCTTACTGTAGCATTTTGGAAGATTATTTCATGTGCTGAATCAGTTGGAGGCATTTTTTAAAGACTGTCCTCTTTCTTGCGCTACTTAGCCAACATACTGGACCTCCAGCTTTACCAGCTTGATTTTACACTCTGAAAATTCTCTTCTCTACAAAGCTTCATTTTTTCAATCAATCAACAGGGTTTGTTGCTGAACATATATGTGTCAGACGCGAATAGCCAAATTTTTCTGTAAAGGAAATTACAAAATCATTTATTCTATATAAAATTCAACCACAGACCTATATATACTACAATAAATTTACGTTTTTGATTTCGAGTTTCGATTTATTTAGTGGTTACTGTTTTACTATTGCATACCAAGTATTAGAGTTTAGAAAAACCCAGTTTCTTTTCTTGTGCAATACTACATATCATTTCTCTGTTAGTATGTCCTATATTTAGATCTATAATCTAATTCTAGTCTAGATCCATATATAAAACTCGAATAGATCTAGTAATAGTATAGATTCTATCCTATGCTATTCCTATAGTCATTTTTTTAATTAGAATAAAGTATAGATATTAATAAAGACTAAAGTTGATTAATTATTAGATTATTATATATAGACATAGGACATAGATCTAATAATTTAGGCTACCGTAATACATTTACCATAAAGCCATAATCTATACTTAACTTAATGTACTTTAATAGAGTTATTATGAATGCCACAAGGTCGACTTTGACAGACATTCGTATAGTGATCTATCTATAATTTAGTCAATCTAGATCTATACAATATTCATTATAATACTTCTACTTATTTATTAAGTTAGTACTTAGATCTATTATAGTTTATAATAGATTTACTTTTCAATGCCTAGACCTAATAAAAAAATTGCTAATGATTTCTAATGACTGTTTTTTTTTATAGTAATAGGCCTACTAGATCTAGGTCTAGACTTAACTTAAATCTAGTATAAAATAATGACTGTCTAAGACTCGAGATGATTGAGACTTTCACATACAGATGTTATTAGTAATACGGTTAATAATGTCGGCTGAATGTCGGCGGGCAAAAACCAAGGTTAGGAGGATACTTATTAGGGAACTCTTGTATGCTGATGATGCAGCATTGTAGCTGACTCTGATATTCAGCTCCAGACCCTGGTTTACAAACTATCTGCTGCTTGCCAGAAGTTCGGCAACCTGCAACCGCAGCTGTGTATCAAGAATTGGCCTCTTTAGCCACACAAGAAGTTGCAAAGGGAAAACATCGTCTCACGAGACGTAAAATGCCACAGAGAGAATGTCGGCTGAAAGTAAACTGTATTCATATATAAAATTGTTTTTTTTTTGTGTTAAAAAAAATATTTGCCGTTACTCATGATAGATTGCCTAACCTTCAACTACTAATAAATTAACAATTAACGTTTAAATACTATAAAAGTAATAATTTTTCCCGACATTGAAAAAAGGTGCCGGTACAAGTACCGGTGCGTACCATCACAAAAATATATGTATAACTTAATCTTCTTTCATTTACATTTTTTTGCGGGGTTATTGCTACTTAATACATTGATACCGGATCGATTTATATAGGGCCTAAGTATACAAGCAGGATCTCAAGCATTGGGTACATTTATTTTTTAAATACAAAGTTTTATGGAAGAGGCAATCATGGGCGCCCACAGGGTTGTGCCTCTGAATTCTGAGTAGTCACGTTTTAGCCATTAAAAAATATTAATGAAATACTTCTTCCAGGTGTGTTTTTTATTACGTAGATGTAGATTTAATCAGAATCCAGGCTACGCAGTATACTAGAGAAAGCCGAGAAGATCGAAAAGAGCTGGGAAACCATAAAAAAAACTAGCAATAGACTGGCCGGGATTCTTGCTTTTGCTGTCTTTGTTTACCTGACTGAGCCAACATCTAAATTTGCAAAATAAAATAACCTATCAAAATTGTATCTTCAACCAATCAGAAATTCTCTATTAGACAAATGGTGTAGAGTTGGAAAAGCCTGGCTAAAATACCCCAGCTAACTAGGTCTTTTGGTTGACCTTGACCGGAGCTAGATTAAAATAATAATTACATGAAATGAAATTTAAAAAAATAGACAAATCAAAATGTCTGACGATTGGAACGTGACAGGGGGGTGCAAGTGCACCACAATGTACTTCCTTGCGGACGCCAATGCATTCTTGATTCTAGAGTTAAATAAATTAATATTCAGAAAAAGTTTGCGCATCGTCTTCTAATTCTAAATCTAAAGGGCTATCATTGGATCATTGTTAGTTCCCGAACAAGTAATGCTTCTACTGAAGTACAGTTGTAAAGACATGCTATTATTTTAACTAGAATAGGCAAATCTGTAGTTCATGTCCGGCCATGTATGATTTATTATAGGCTTGCAATTCTTTGCACATTTGTCTATATTTGCACAAAGATTTAGTTATTATGAAAGCCACAAGGTCGACTTTGACAGACATTCGTATGGTGATTTAACAGAAGGCAGGAGATCCGCTGGTCTTCCACTGCTAAGGTACACTGGTGTATGCAAACGCAACATATAGCTCTTCAAAGTCGGCACTAACAGCTGGGAAAAAGTGGCACTAGATAGATTCACAAGAAAAGTAACCTTTAAAAGAAAGTCCTGGATTGCAGATGCCAAGCACAATAGAAGCAGAAATAATGGTGAAAGTACAAAGGATTGTCCTCTTTACTCACACAAGAAGTTACAAGGAATAAAATCATTTAAAGTTTAAAATCACTAAAAAAAATTTTTTTGTGTTCATGAAATTGTGTATCGAAAAATGCCGTGTACTTGAAATAAGCTAGTATTAAAAAAACAACACAGATCTTGGGTAAAATACTCATCAAATAAAGTACTGTAAATGTCTAGTTTCCCGCGCTATTTTTAACTCTTTTTCTTTTTATAGCCTCTATCTGGTTTGATCTCAACCACCCGTATTTTTGTGCATAATTTTTTTCTCTATCAGGCACACTTATTATTATAGCATAATAATGTCAGTTTAATTTATAAAGAGAACTGAAAAATGCAAAGTTATATAGGGAAAAAAGCCACTTCCGGCCCAATAGTTTTGAAAAAAGATACGAAACGGACTAGTGCAACAAACCCTGTTGTATTTCAAATGGATAATGTGGATTTCGTTAATATTTGTGTTGAGATTATTAACCAGGAATGCTAGAATGGTCTTGGTTTTGAACCACTCAAATCAGTAAAAAAAAAATCATCTTTTATTTATAATCGTGAAAAAGTAATTCGTTAAAGTATTGCACTAATTTTATTGAAATATTTTCTTTAGAAATTGAAAATGAAGTAACCTACCTCTGAATATCTTTTACAAAAAGAATATATTTTTCTTTCAAACAAACCAATTATTCTCCCTTTCCTTCTGCTTATGATATAGCTCAGTTAAGTTCACTGTTATATCATACAGTAAAATGCTGCAGCCATTTGTCGTTCACTAATTCAGGGTGATCAATGCTTTTTCTCATTTAGGAATGTATTTATTTAATTCAAGCACAAAGTAAAATATTTCAACACATTATCTTTGGAAAATCATCACACATTTTTGTAAAAAGGGAGGTCGGAAAATTGAGTCTCCATTTCTTATGAAAATTCTTTAAACTGACAATGGTATGGCGCTTTTGATAAGATGTTATTAACAATTTTTATTACCAAATTGTGGACCTCATTTATTTCGACCGGAATCGCTTGGGGTAAAAAGCGCTTCTTGAGTAATAAAACTTCTTCATACTTTTTTGCAGATGTTGCATCTATTTTTAGATGTAGGCCTTATTAAGAACTTCTATTTGTGAAGAGTAATCTTCTTTAATGTTATGGATGTATATATTGGATTATTTTTGAAGTTGCATTGATCTATCGTGTGATGCTTGATAATGACTGTTGCTTCCTTTCTAAGTTTAGTGTTGACTTAGATAGATCTATATATTTGTTTTGCCGGGGAGGGTCGGCGAGTGAGTGATTTATTGGGATTTGTTCCAGGTGTGCGATTGCTTCGGAGATAATGCTTGACGGGCAGTTAAGGACTGTGCTGAAGTGTTCAGCCCAGCGAACAAGTATGTCCTCCTTGTCTGTTAGGAGTTTGTTTCCATCAGCACTGAGTATGGGCCAGTTTGCTGAGGGCCATAAAGGGCTTTTAATGCATTGAAAAACATGTTTGCATTTTTACTGTCAGCATAGGACTGAATTTCTTCTGCTTTTTTGTTGTACCATGACTCCTTCATGTGTCTCAGGTTTCGTTGGACCTCTCTTTTGGCAATAGTGTAGCGTTCTCTGATTTGCGGGCAATCTGGATTACACAGAAAAGCCTTAAAGCAATGTTGCTTGTGTGTTAGCATCTGTTCGATTTGCACATTGTTTTCGTCAAACCAATCTTGGTGCTTGCGTTTTGGCTGACCGAGGTTACTGCTAGCCAGAGAGTACACTGAATCCCCTAATTTTTTCCAGCTGTTTTCCACATCATTGGTCATGTGCAGGGTTTTAAACTCACTGTCTAGTTTGTTGATGAGCTCTTGTTTGATTTCTGGGTTTGTGAGCCTACCAATATCTAGGCGCTTTGCATGCTTGCATTCTTGGGGCCGCCTAGATGGTTTTATGCATATTTTAAGCTTGGATAAGATTAAGCGATGATCAGTCCAACAATCAGCTCCGCATAATGCTTTGGTGACTTTGACGTCTTGTCTATCAGACTGTCTGACAATGATGAAGTCTATTTGATGCCAATGTTTGGACCTGGGATGCATCCATGATGTCTTTTTTCTGTGAGGTATCTGGAAAAGCGTATTTGTTATTGTTAGCTTGTGGGCTGAGCACATTTCAAGTAGCAATGCACCATTGCTATTGCAGTGATCGATTCTGTGTCTGCCCAGAACATTTCTCCAGGTTTTCCAATCAGAGCCTACTCTGGCATTGAAGTCGCCCAGTATTATGAGTTTGTCTGTTTTGGGCGTTTTGATTATTGCAGAGTTCAGATCCGAGTAGAAGTTCTCCTTAATGTTGTCCTGGTTTGACATTGTTGGGGCGTAGGCACTTATTAGAGTTGCGTATCGCCTTGAGGTCAGGGGTAGGCGTAATGTCATTAAACGGTCATTTATGCCTTTTGGTAGTCCTGCTAACTTGTTGACTAAGTTGGATTTCACTGCGAAGCCAACACCAGCTTCACGTCTTTCCTCGCTGTTTTTGCCGATCCAGAAGAACGTGTAGCCTGCGCCAATTTCTGTTAACTGTTCTTCTTCAGCAAAACGCGTTTCACTCAGGGCCGCAATGTCTATATTGTATCTGGCTAGTTCTCTTGCTACAAGGGCAGTACGCCGTTCAGGACAATCTGTTTCAGCACGGTCAAGAAGAGTACGGACATTCCATGCGCCGAGTGTGAGTTCATGTGTTTTGATTTGTTTTTTCTTGAGGTTTGTGTTTGATTTGTTTTTCCCGCATTTGTGGGATCCCCGCCAGTCGCGGGAGACTGGCCAGGGTCATGGGGAACAGGCAATGTTTAGGGCACCTTTTCTAGCCCCTTCCTCATGCTTAGGAGGTAAGCAGTGCATTCCTAAAAAGGGCTGCTTAGACGCTCAGACGGCTGCCGAGTTCCAGTGCTGTCCCAGTCACTGTCAAGCGACCACATGGTCTGGGCCGCCTACGTGTAGGTTTGTGGCTATGGCTGCCAGTGTATCCACACCTGCCACTTCGCCACTTGCCTATCGCCGCAGGGCTTTTTGATTGATGAACATGGGAGATGAGAATGTGGCTTGCGCGATGAAAATTTATTAAAGTGAGGGAGATTTGCGCTGCATCAGCCTCACTCTCTCGCCCCTTGCCAGCTGGATCCAGTGGCAGAACAGAGTCCAGACAACTGGGGCTGGTTTGGGGTGCAGTGGATGACCAGTGTGCTCTACATGTCCCACAGTGCTCCAAAACGCTCCACAGCGTTTGCTAGGTGACGTCTGATGGCCCTGGTAGTCCAATTTTGACTTAAGCGCCATACAGCCGCAACTAGACTTTACATGCTGGTGGTGGACAGAAACCATAGTTTAAGACTTAAATTAATACTACTTGATCAGGGACAAAAGTTGACACTTAGCAAGGCTATAGAAATTGGAGAACAATACGAGAAGTCGCAAAGCCAAGTAAAAATATTTAGGGGCCAAGAAGTTCTAGCAATCAAGAGACAGTCACACAATGTACTCAAACAGAAGTCTAAAGACAACTCAGAAAGGTTATGTAGTAAGTGCGGTAATAACCATTTAAAAGAAAAATGTCCAGCAATAGGAACCACATGCAGTTTCTGCAAGAAGCAAGAAGAGAAACCACTGGTTTCAAATGTGCAGAAAAAGACGCAACGTTAATCTTGTACAAGATGACAGCCACAGTGATGAGAATATTATACTATTAGTACTGCAAGTAGCCAGTAGCCAGTCTAAGAAGGGTAAAATTGAGAAAATCAATGTCATTGAAGACAAGTGGACTGTAAAACTGGTCGTACATGGAAAGACATTAATTTTTCGAATCGACACTGGTGCAATGTGTAACATTCTTGTCAAGTCAGAGTTTGAAAAGCTCAAAGACAAAGTAAAACTTGCTTATTCAGCAAAGTCACTCAAGTCTTACACCAATCACGTCATTAAGACTTTAGAAGCAGTGGGGCTACCCTTGAAGAATGATACTCAAGAGGTGAAAGCAAGGTTTGAGGTTGTAAACCTTAGTCAACAGAACATTTTGAGTGTTGACACAGCAGAATGCTTAGGCCTACTTCAACGAAATACAGACATTGAAGTGACAGTTAGGGATTGTAGCAGGTGTGCTGAACATCAGAATGAAAATGTGTCAGAACCGCTAATGCCTACTAAGACACCAGACCTTCCATATAGCATGGTTGGAAGTGATCTGTTTAACTCTGAGGGGAAAAAGTATGTTCTTCTAGTTGACTACTTCTCAAAGTTTATTGATGTCCAAGAACTGTCACAAGAAACTACATCAGATATCATCGAAGCAATGAAGAGTATATTCGCATGCCATGGAATACCTAGAAGACTAAGATCAGACAGCGGGACACAATTCGCTTCTAGAGAATTCCTGCATTTCTGTAAGTCATACGGAATAGAGCATGAAATGTCGAGTCCTCATTTCAGAGTTCAAATGGCGAGGCTGAAAGAGCTATTCAGACAGTGAAGAAACTGTGGAAGAAAAGCGAAGACAAATTTCTGTCGCTATTAGACTACAGAACTACTCCACTGACTAATATTAATTTGTCGCCAGCACAATTACTCATGGGACGCCGACCAAGAAATCTGTTACCTTTGAGCGAGGAAATACTCACACCTAAGACACCAGATCTCAAGGTGGTGAAGAAACAATTTGACTCAGAGAAACAGTCTCAGAAACATTATTATGACAAGAGGAAAGGTGTTAAGAGTCATAATCCATTACAAGACGGAACTGCAGTCAGAATGCAATTTAATTCTAAGTGGAAACCAGGAACAATAGTTTCGAAACATCCTAAGCCTAGATCATATAATGTCAAAAGTGGAAATCAGGTCTACAGAAGAAACAGAAAACACATCCGAAAGTCTTCTGAGAAAGCAAATAGATTTGACAATAGTTATGACTTTCCAGATGACATGTCAGAATAACTGGAGCCACATCTAGAGAGTCCGAAGTTAAAAACTACGCTAGATATGGATCCGCCACTACACAAAGCTTCTTCTAACACCTCTAGACCTCATGAACCTTACGTGACACGCTCAGGCAGAGTAGTTAACAAACCTAAGAGACTTGATCTGTGAATTGACTTTTTAGTTGACTAGTTTAGTTTGTTAGTTTTTCTGATAAATAGATTTTCTAAATTAAATAAGAGAGATGTAACATAATAGTATTATATGTACATTTGCACACTAGCGCGTCAGTGCAACACCGATAGTGTTTTACGTAATAAACGAGTTCCTAATATGTCTTCCCTCTTAAACACTAGTTTGTTATTTGTGTACTACAAATATTCTACAATTATAGTACGTAAATAAACTGTACACAGTAGGAATTCAATAGAAATGAATGTTCATTTTGGACACCATCTGTTTAGTCTACAACTGAAGGTCTAATTATTTGTATATTTTATAAAGTGTAATACTTTTCTATATATATAATTCTCACATTTGACAGTTCAAACAAACAAGCAACAAGTAAATGGGAAGATCACATGGCGCAGCATGGTGTAAAAGGAAAATGGTGTATACAAATCCGAACTATTTTGTAAATGAAAATGGTGTATAAAATTCTCTTCTCAATTTGACATAATATTAAAAGAATTTCCAGATTATTGTGTCGCAAGACTCTTGAAACTAGAACAACAATACACAGATAGAGTTTACTCTCAGGTTTGACTTTAGATGTACTTTAATTAATATCACAAATTACGCAGATTCGTTCATTAGACATGATTACGAAAGGTAGCTAATCTCTCTATTCCTATATCTAGATATAAAACTCGAATTATAGAACTTCTCTTCGCAAAGATATTTTTATGCCTTAGCACATGAACATAGTAATTATAGTCCATTCATTTCATATTTTAATCATATTAATATTCAAATTTGTTTTTCTAAAGCAGGGGTGGGCAAATTAAGGCCCGCGGGCCACATGCGGCCCGCCGAGGTGTTTTATGCGGCCCGCGAAAACCTAAATAAATCAAGTGTGCCCACACATTACACATAAAAAAATGCAAATATATTAAAAATATATAATTGTAAAAATCTATAGAAATTATTGAAACTTTTAATTCTTATCACTTATTATGAAGAGTTTAAAGAAACATTGTCTCTAAACTTCCTCCTAAAAAGTTGAAAGTAAACGATGATTATATTTAATAGTAATATTTCGATAATTTCAGTAAAAGACATAAGCCCTGTTCAATATTTGTTCAATGCTATGTTATTAGGCAAGGCAAGGCAAGGGTAACAACTGATGGAGTTTGACTGAGAAAAACAACCTTTTTAATAAAGTAAAAAAAACATCCCAACCATAAAATAGTAACTGGAAAGTTTACACATAGCTACATTAAATTTAAATCATACTATAAATACATACTCAATGAAAATCGAAACACTATACATAGGGCAGGGGTCGGCAACCCGCGGCTCGCGAGCCGCATGCGGCTCTTTGGGTTTGAAGCTGCGGCTCTTTAGTTCTACACGCAAATATTATTAATTTTATCGAAACATTTTTTTTAAAGTAGTTCTGAATAATTTAAAGAGGGTTACGCACAAATTCTATCTCTCAGCTACTTGTACTATCTTTTCACCACAACCCTCCCCCAATACACGCGTAGTATATGTTACCAGTCCGTCAGAAGCTCTCGAATGGACGCCATTGTCAAATGTTTCTATATAAGTTTTAATTCGCTTTCGACGCAAGACTGCGTGCTTTGGCTGTGACGAATTTTTTTTTGTTTCCAGTAAATGAGTTAGAAGCGATTATCTTCTCAATTTTATTTGCAATCTACAAGTAATGCTAATCGGGCAAGCTTTGTGGTATCACTAGAAATTGCACAAAAAAGGCAAATCATTTATAGATGGTGAGTTTGTTAAAGACTGCTTCCTACGTGAATCTGAAAAACTGTTTCGCGATTTCAAAAACAAACAAAAAAAATTAAAAAAAAAAATCAAAGACACGGCAGAAGTTGCTCATTTAGTCTATTATATGTCTTCTTATGGTCCAAAAGAATACCTTAAAGGATTTCTACCTCGGGACAAACTGGAGGGAATGATATAGAGTTTATCGTACAATAATACATTGAAAACAATAAGATCAATTTAAACAAAAATCATTTCAATAGCAACTGATGGTGCCAGAAATATTACGGAAAAAAAAAGGGCAACAACGATTCTTCATAGCAAAATAAACCATG
>JADKLZ010002484.1:606-12058 GCA_021533235.1 Biomphalaria straminea
TTTTCCCCTTTCAAGTCAAAGAATTTTTTTCCCCTTTCAAGTCAAAGGATTTTTTTCAAGAGTAAATGTAATTTACAAAACAAAAGCTTTACTTCATCCTCTTAAACTAGCTTTGGTCGACTTATGGCATACATTTTAGCCAGCATGGACTAGTAGGAGAAAGATGGTTGGCAGATCTTGTGTGGTGCCCCAACGGTTCAACTGACTAAGGGATTGGTGAAGGTGTGACTATTTATAGCATATAGTCTGGTGTAAGAAATGTTTTAGTTTTACTAAGTTTTAGTAACAAGATGCCCTTTTTTTTTTCAACAACAAAAGTCTACTGTTAAAGCTCACTGACCAATGCCGGTTGCTTAACAGCCAGCAAAAAGCTCATGATCTGAGTCAGCTCTTCTGATTTGATGGTATTCATGACGTAGAACTTGATCAGAGAGAACAAGGAAGTCCTGATCACCTTCCCATCATCCTCACTCAGGTGACTGTCTTCTGGTGTACTGAAACGACAAGCGATTGCCATACCAGATTTGTGAATCAAACTAAGTTTTGCATGTTTTACAAGCTTAAGGCTTTTCTTTCAACAATGAAGACATATTATACAGTCTTTTATAATTTGGTTTATAGGCACTTTGATTTAAGAAAAGTTTTTTTTTTATTCAAAGAAATTTACCTAAAGAACCAAAAAGAAAACAAAATTATATAATGTTTAAGTACAGTCAACTCAACATTCATATTTAATAATAAAAAAAAAAAAGGCTAGATTGAATAGAATTGATAGAATCCACAACATTCATGCTATTAGCATCTTAAGTTTCCTGAATTACTAAAGAAGGGTGAAAATGTTGGTGGTAATTAGATGTGACTGCAGCTGCGTATCAAGGGATGGCCTCATAAGTCACATGAGAAGATGCAAAGGGAAACAGTAAGTCACATGAGAAGATGCAAAGGGAAACAGTAAGTTACATGAGAAGATGCAAAGGGAAACAGTCATCTTTTGAGATGTAAGAGGGCACAGGACTTTTGAACCATATTCTTTACGTCAATCATTTTGCTAGCCAAGCCAAGTCAGCTATTTGTTAAAAACAGTACATAATGTATCTTCAATCTCTCTGTGAACATTAGCTACTAAATTAATGACTATATTAAAAAAAAAGCACTCAGATATGCCTAAATGAATTTAGTTACTGAAACTCAGGATGACAATAAAATTGAAAACCAAATGTAAACCTGTAATAAGCTCTGATGATGTCCAAGAAAAACTGGACTCCATATTTGTTTCTGAAATACTTCCTGTCATCTTTGATGAGTGTGTTCAAGTACTGGATGTGACCTGGGAATGGAAATCTTTTTTTACAAAGCTTATATCAACTGTCTGTCTGTATGGTAAAAATATTGGACATGTTTTTTTCTCCCTTTTTCCAGTGTCAGATCAAGTTAAAATTAAATTTTGCACAATTAGTCACTGAAACTGACAAGACATCTATCAAAAAAATTAAACCAATTAGTTAAGTAATTGTTGGCGATTAATTATTTTGTTAGATTTCAAAATAAGGGGAAAAAATGCTACTTAATGAGAGATGTTTATATATATATATATAAAAGTAAAAAGAGTAAAGTTCCCCTTTCAGACCTAGTGGTCTATAGGGCAGATGATGTAAAGGTCATCTGATTCTGTGGCCCACGGTTAACGAGGGTGTCATGTGGCCAGCACAACGACCAACCGCCTTTACTTTTCCCCAACTAATGTCAGGTACCCATTAGAGCTGGGTGGACTCAAGGGCGCCGGAAAATCCCGAAATAAAAATCCCAGCCTTCACCAGGATTTGAACCCGGGACCTCCAGTACGGAAGCCAAGCGCTTTACCGCTCAGCCACCGCGCCCTCATATATATATATATATATATATGGATTTAATCTCCTATTACATTTGGATAAATGTTTTCTCCCACTACCCATTCTCGAATCAAGATGAAATTTTGAATAACTATTCATAGTCAACAAGAAAACATGAATCAATCCAGAAATTAACCAATAAGTTAATCATTTAGCACTAATTAATTCATTTTGTTTTATAGAACAAAAAGGGAGCTAAACTCTGTAATAAATGACAGTAATTTGTCAATGTTTCCATCAGATAAGTTTTTTTTTTAAATAATTCTTTTTTATATCTTTTGTTTGCTTTGCAAGTTTAAGATGTTTCTTCAGAAAAGAAGAATATCACACCCTAAGCCACACAGACTGCAAAGTGTCTAAAGCTTAGCAGCCTAAAGCTGAAACGTGGGAAGCGTGGTCAAGAGGCTAAGTGCGGCTTGAGCTTGGCTTGTTTGGCTACCTAGAAGGGGGCTCGAGGTTCGACACCCGACTCGGGCAGAGTTGTGTTTACTGAGCGCCCAAAGGCAGCACGGGAAACCAACTCCTAGATACCCCCTCCCCCCCACTGGTCCACAAATGAGATTGGATCAAAGCGCTCTGAGCATGCTATAAGCATGAAAGTAGCGCTATATAAAAGCTATAATAATAATAAAGCTGACTAGAAGAAGAAGGAGAAGGGTTATAACAAAAAAAGAATTGTCAAGTACCAAGTAACTCAAAATACTACACCAAGTTTAAGATTATGGCACTTGCTATTAATATTCAAACAGAGATCAGTTTTTAGTCTAAGCAAAGTAACAAGACTGATGTCCTACTAATTCTTACAGCAAACAGTTTCTGTCTAAGCAAAGTAACAAAACCAATGTCCTACCAATTCTAACAGCAAACTGTGTTTTGCTCCATAAGGAGAAGTCAAACAAAATGTAGTGGTAGATGTGTTGTAGTAATGTCGACTTGACTGCTGTCCTGTCATCACAATCTTCAACCAGATACTGGACAGCCATCAGGACAGTGACATCCATGAAGTCTGGATGAACCTGAAACAATTTCACAACACAGTTTTACTGTTCAAACAGTTAGATATAATTTAAACACAATAGGACATTTGCTATGGTCCAGTGAATTTGTATTTCTCTTACATTTCAAGGAAGTGGAACTATATGTTCAACTGCTAGATTTTACATATATAATATATAATATAAAAGGCAGGCGACCCAAAGGCAGACCCCGAATGCGTTGGATTGATGATGTGGAAGCAGATCTGCAACAGCTTGGGGTTAGGGCGTGGCGACGAAAGGCCCAGGAGAGATCCGAATGGAAGAATGTGTGCAAGCAGGCCAGAGCCCTTCAAGGGCTGTAGCGCCACTGGGATGGATGGATGGAATATAAGTTAGCCTAAATTCTTAAAAATAGTTCTTACAATAATCTATGTGGAAGTTAACTGTGACCAACAATCATTAGGATCTCTCCGACACATAGACCAGCCTTTTCTCAAACTTTTTCCTTAACAGAACACTTCGCACATTCCAAGTATTAACTCTTTCTCTCCATAATTATTGCCCACATTTAAATCGGATTCTTTATTTTGCTTAGTAGCATTTCACTAACCTGTCATGATTAAGCTTCAAAAACTTTTTTTTATTTTATATCAGAAAATGTTTTATTTGGTATAGAATTAAAGGGGAATGCTGCTGTCAAATCAGTGAACATCAATACTGACCAGTGGGAAGACATAGCTCTAGACCGCACCAGATGGAGAGAGACAGTGACCAAGAAAGCTATGGACAGCGAAAGAGCATGGGCCTCAGCTCTGGAAGAAAAGCGGACAACGCGGAAAATGACCAGCTCCTCTACGACTGTAGCGAAGACCACCTTTACCTGCGATACTTGTGGACGGGAGTGTCTCTCCAAAATAGGGCTCCACAGCCACACGAAGAAGTGTGCGAGATGAACCATAGTCGTTCTACGACTGAAGGAGGCCAATGATGAAAGGGGAATGCATGTTCTTTTTATATATGACAAAGTAAAGCTTATACAATCAACCATTATTTAATTTAATGGTCAAAATCAACAATGGTATTGTCAATTAGGAGAGAAAGAGTTAAGAGAACACTGCTTATTTTTGTTTTAGAGAGATTAATTCATGTGGTGGCCTACTTGTTAATTATTCCAGTAGCTTGTGGAACACCTAGTCAGGTCTCTTGGAACACAGCTTGGGGAAACACTGAGATAGAGGATCATAGACCTTTGACCTATGATCTTAGACCTTTGTCCATGATAATCAAAAAGTTTGTAAAGAAGAGGGATTAATTATGGTGTTTTTGTTTTTACCACAAGGAGGAGAAAGAATCCCACCCCCTATTATCCAAACAGTAGACACAGCTCAAAACAAAACATTTGGGTTATTATTACAATTAGTGGTTATTATTGCTTTTGAATAAAATGTCTTCAAGTTCTTTGAGTTTTTGAGTTTAGGCACAATTTAGGCCATGTCGTGCCCGCAATCAAAATATCTTCAATGTTACTTGCATGTGTAGTTTTTGTGGACATGAAGTAGGAGTGGGCAGAGGGTGGAGGTTTCTGTGTTGCCTTTAAATGCTCTGCAAAATCAGCTGGAGTTCAATATCAAATTAAATATTTCTAGTCTACATCTAGTTTTAAGATCGAGCCCTCTCAGACAGCCAACTGGTGTATGCCACTCTACCACACATCCAAAGATTTTAAAAAAAAACAAGATTACAGAGGCGGCCCCCGTCGGAGTCGGATCACTGTCAGATCCGCCTATTCGCAAGATGTTTCGGATGTTCCTTCTAAGTCCCTGGCTCAATTCCTGTGTGCTCCTATCCTTAAACTATCGCAATATTTCTGAAAGAACAGTAAAGGTTAAATCATATTTTTAAAAGCCTTTAGTGGTTTTTTCTAACCGTGACGGACAGACCAACCAACACACAACGCACAAAAATATGCTTGTTTTATTCTAATGGGGGCACTAAACAATTTTTTTTTTTAAAATCTGATTTTTTTTTAAATTTAAGAAATTAGTTTAGAATCATGTCATTTCCGGGCTTTACGCTAGTACACGAAAGCCGCTGCTAAAAGTTCTTTTAAAAAATGTGCATGATATCTACATGCCAGAAGCATTTCTTATAGTAACATTTCCTCCCTTACATTTACGTAATTGTTTAAGAATTGGTGTTTTGTTATTAAAAAATCGCTTGCATAATTAATTTTATAAATTAAACGGTTTGCTTTTAGAAAACTAAAATTAGCCGTTGCACCTAAACTTTTCAAGCCGCATTTAATGGTGAAATAATATTTTTCGTATCTCTTCTAGTTTTGGCGCTCTGAGTCTGACAGACGGACAGACAGACAGAAAGTCATTTTAAAAAATGTGCGTGATATCTACATGCCAAGAGCATTTTTTCTAGTAACATTTCCTCCCTTACATTTACCTAATTGCTTCACAATTGGTGTTTTATTATTAAAAAATCGCTTGCATAATAATTTTTATAAATTAAACGGTTTGCTTTTAGAAAACTAAAAGTAGCCGTTGCACCTAAACTTTTCAAGCCGCATTTAATGGTGAAAAAATATTTTTCGTATCTCTTCTAGTTTCGGCGCCCTGAGTGTGACAGACGGACATTTTGCACAAACCTAATAGCGGCTTTTTCCCCTTACGGGGGCCGCTAAAAATAATTTATTAACATAGCCAATACTTCTGTAGTGTATTTTACTGCTGCCTCTGAAATGATTTAGGAACTAATTCTTGTTTCAGATGAATTTTTTTTTATCATGCTTTGTAGCTCTAATTTGTTATTTATTACATAAGTATTAAAATACACAATGCATTGAAATACTTATGGACAGGAGGGACTCATTAAACTTGGATGTCTACCCAGCAAGGAGAAGGACAACTCTGAATTCAAACCTCTGTTACATTGCAGCTACACCCAAAACATGGACAGGGTTTGTGAATCAACCCTGAGGATAAATCAGGAGCTGGCAACCCTGAGGCAGTTTGCAGCACACAGTGCTACACCTTCAAAAAATCAGCAATGCACTGACCTAGACTGAATCGACTCTTGCCGTTCCTTTGAATACATCAGCTGTGGGGTGGGGGGGGGGGTTTATTTGGGGGGGGGGGGATACCTATGAGACACTTTGTATATTAAAGTACTTTCTAATTTTATAATTTAAATAATTTTCAATCTACCTTCTGCATCAGCATCCCCAGCGTGGAAGCACAGTGTGAGCGAACAAAGTTGTCCCTGTTGACTGACTTTTCTTTCAGCATGCATCGCAGCATGGTGATGAAAGCAGCCAGTTGGTTGTGATCCAGTTTAATTTCTATGCAAAGATACAAAGTCAAGTTATCATTCCTTTACAAGCAACTACTTTCTATAGCAAGTGCTGCAGTGATTGGATGTTGAATTGACATCCAACACAGTAGTGTACTACTGACCACAATGGTCCATTCTCCATAAGATCTCTACTAGAACTTTATTATAGTTTACAAACTACTTTGCTTTTCTTAAGCACTATATTTCTATAACTCTTTCTTCCTTAATTAAAGGATGTATGCCAGGTATCTGTCAGAATGTAAATCTATAATTTTAATTCTTGTTAGTACAGTAGTTCTAAATTAAATATTACCTAATCCCAAAGGCAAAGTTCTAGCAGAAGACAGGTAGACAGCTAAAAGAGAACTTAAATAGATCCCTGCTGGACTAGAGTTCTGTCTCCATTAGATACAGACCAAAATGCAGGAAATACTACAGCCCTCCTTAATCTATAGGACGGATGATGTTGAGTTCATATGTTTTATGGCCAATGGTTATTGAGCTGAGTGTAATGTGGCCAGCACAACGATCAAACGCCTTACCTTTTTCCAACAAAAGTCAGGTACCCATTAGAGTTTGGTGGACTTAGGGGTGCCCTAAAAATCCTGAAATTCAAAATCTCAGTCTTTACAGAGATTTGAACCCAGGACCCCAAGTTCAGAAGCCTAACACTTAACCACTCCCCAACTCTGACTCCTAATCTTTAAACCGGAAGACAATGTTTATATGACTGCCTAATCAACGCTGAAACGGAAAAGGATCAAGAAAACCAACCTGTTGTTAGTGAAGCTCGACTATCCACAATGGCCCAATCATCAAGGTCAAGCTCTTCAGCCTCTACCCTTGTCGGGGAACTAGGGCTCTCATCTGGAAGCTCTGTGACTCTCTGGTCCAAGAGTTCTAACAAGGGGAATAACACTTGGATGCCACCCAGGCAATTTATGACATCCTGGAAAAAAAATTGTATTGTTAAGAAAATAATAAACAACAAATTCCTATCTCAACAAATTTTTTTTTTACAAATATCGTTTGAAGGCCAATTCAGAAAAAGTTGGATATGTTTATAACTATAAAAAGCAAAAAAGTATAGGTATCCCTTTCAAACCTTGCAATCTACGAGAGTAGAAGAAGTAAAGCTCGTCTGTTTCTAAGCCGACAGTTTACAACAGAGATCATGTACAATGAATGACCATGTCAATCTCAATCTATAACTGGATTTGAGCTTGGTAACCTTCGGCTTGGAAGTCAAGTGCTTTACCACTCAACAACCATGCCCCAATATATTTATACAGTGCTTTTTTTGTGACGGTATACTCCGTGATGACATACCAGCACCTTTTTCAATGTGGAGAAAAATTATTACTTTTCTTGTATTTAAATGTTTATTATTAATTTATTAGTAGTAAAAAGTTAGGCCATCCATCACTGAGTACCGGAACCTATATTATTTTTTTTTCAAAAAAAAAAAAGCACTGTATTTATTTAATGTTTGTTTTTTTACTTGTTTTTTTACTTTGTATATATGTATATATATATATATAAGTCTTTCTGATTAGACAGACATTAGAATAGAGAGTGTTTTGGTTTTATTTTCCCAGCTAGCTATTTGTGACATTAAATTGTAAAGCTACCAAAAAACTCACTTTTAAATCCCAGTTGATACACTTGTTGCCTGAGAATGTGCCATGATTTTGAAAAGGTGAAAGGTCAGCACACACAGAACCCTTGCAAGCCTGGCGGAGATATCAAAATAGATTTTATGGTTCTCTGATGACATGATCAAAATAGCAAAATATGACCATATTTAACCATCACATTAGATATAATTTAAAATCAGGCAAGGCCTTGAACTGTAATATTAAATTGAAATATGCCAGCAGTTGTTCATGCTCACCTTTGCACTGTACCTGGCTATCAGCTTACTTGGCAAGTCAGCCATTATTGCATCAGTGGAAAAATGGAACAGGGAATTGATGCCTGAAAAAAAAAAGATAGTTTCATGTGGCAGATAGCAGTGGAGCTTCTATTCAGACCAATGTCAGAGTAACAAAATTTAACTAGCAAGGATATTGTCAAGTTATAAGACTTATCTGATGTATCTCATTAGAATTTGATTTTAGTTTTGTATAATTCAAAATAAATCATAGAGTAAAAACAAGCAAAATAAAAAAAAAAAATTTTTAAGTATTAAGTTTACAAGTAAAAGTAAAGTTCCTCTTTCTGACCTTGTGGTCTATAGGGCAGATGATGTAAAGGTCATCTGATTCTGTGGCCTACGGTTCACAAGGGTGTCATGTGGCCAGCACAACAACCAACCGCCTTTACTTTGCCCCATCTCAAGTCAGGTACCCATTAGAGCTGGGTGGACTCAGAGGCACCTAAAGATCCCAAAACTAAAAATCCCAATCTTCACCAGGATTCAAACCAGGAACCCTTAGTTCAGAAGTCAATTGCTTTATCATGCCTCCAGATAAGTTACCTAGTCAACAAGTTATTGCATATGTTAGCCACCATTATAGACACATTTAGATTCTCTCCAAAAAGCTTAAAAAAAAAACAACTACAAAACCATCAGGCTATCTTAACACATTTACCTCTCTCTTCAGATTCTAACAGATTTACCTCTCTCTTCAGGTACCTTGACACCTTATTTTGTGTGCTAATTGTGAAATTTTATTTGCAATAACTGGAACTTAATTTGACTGCTACTCACTCATTTGATGAAGTGCTTTGACATGGTCTGACTGGAGGGAATCATGGAACACACAGACAGACTCCATCTGACCATGGAGGCATGTCACTGGACCCCAAGTCTCCTCCTGAGCTCCGGAGGCTAGGGTGTTGACATTGGAGCCACTAGTAGATGTATCACTGCCTCGAAGCTAGGAAAGTAAAAGGGTAGGTAATTATATGTTTTTTTTATATTCTATATCTTCTAAATACGGATTTGAGATTTGCTTTAACTAATTCATATTAAAAAAAAAATTTAAACAAAAGAATTAACCATTTCATCAAAATTATCATGATAACAGTTCTCAATACATAGTCTTAATAGATTATGACATTAAGACATACACAAATAGACCAAATAAGCTACATTAGAAATAAGCTATAAAACTGCAGAGCTTGACCCACAAACAGTAATCCACATTCAGTAAGTCCCAGATGAAATAACCACCATATTAAAAACAATAACTAATGAGACACAGCCATACATTTCTAGACCTACACAAAGTAAACTCAAAGCAGTGCAGGTATAAAACTGAATAGGAATCC
Organism: Biomphalaria straminea; assembly: GCA_021533235.1. Classification (NCBI taxonomy): domain Eukaryota; kingdom Metazoa; phylum Mollusca; class Gastropoda; family Planorbidae; genus Biomphalaria; species Biomphalaria straminea. The sequence continues at coordinate 10,091 of JADKLZ010002484.1, forward strand.
GCATACAAAATGTATATAAAGCATATACTTATATAAGAGCCTATAAGTGTATAACATTGTTGCATAAAGTTGTATAAGGTTGTTATTGGCTTAACACAGATTGATGCATAATGTGAGCCCCCTAAAATATATTCACATGACCACATGGAAGGCTGCCTGGTCATGAGGCATGCACTCCAGACTGTTGTTTGGACTTGATAATGGTCTGCCCACTGCCATACCCTGTCATCCTGCTGGAGGTTTGGACTAGGAAGTAAATTATCTTCAACTTGGCAGGAACATCTGATACATCTCAAACCAAGACAACCGCCTATATGTGTGGTATGCACTCAAGACTGTCTTCAAGATGTTCCATGGTTAGAATCCTGTCTACTGCAATCTCCGAATATCTTGGAGGAGGTGTAGGTTAAAAGAAATGCCCAAAACATAAAAAAAAAAAACCAAGACAAATGTATGCTGGGTAATGAGAAGTCAAAAAAACTCACTGCGAAGGATAACATGTACTTTAAGGAAGAGACTTTTTTCACTTCTTGTTGACTGTTAGCAGACGTGTCACTGACACATTCTGTTGTCAATTTCTTACCAGGGGAACCGACTTGACAAATATTGAAAGGCTAAAACAAAAATGGTAGTTAAAATGAAAACAAAATGGAAAACAAAACAATTTGAGCAGCCAATTAGTGAACATGATAAGAGTTATGGATAGGCATGTTATTTCATATCAATGCTTTAACAAAATACAAAAAATCATTTGTCAATTTATTGAGGTGTGTCCATGTTGGTTCCATGTTAATTCGAGTGAAATACTTTGTAACCCTAACAAACTTAAATACTTTAGTTGATTCTTCTATTAATGCAAGGAAAGTTGATAAATAACGGAATGTGTAGCAAGAGCCAGACAGAAGCACACAATGAATCAGAGTTTCAGTCTCTAAGTAACATGAACAACTAGTATATGGGCATTCTCAAGATATAATAATAACCTGTTCTGAAGCAGGTCTGTAGTTTATAAGCTAAGAAATAGCAAATGATCTGTAACTAGATATAAATTCCACACAAATCCCCCTTTGTAGACACTTCGTCCACCTTTATGAAACCATAAACCATATCCTCTTTGAACGCCCTTCCTAATCCACCTTAGACACACCCTACTACCACCGCAGCCCAAAATAACCAACACCCTGTACGCCAGTGTTGAACAACTGAAGAAAACAGCACACTATTTTTCCTTGGCACAGTCTGCAAAAGAGCTCACAGCTTAGCAGCAAAAAGCTGGCTAGAAGAAGAAGAAGAAGTTTCTTTGGTCAAATATTAAAGAACAGAGTGTCATGTGGCCAGCACAACAACCAACCACCTTTACTTTCCCCAACTAATATCAGGTACCCTATAGAGTTTTGTGAACTTAGGAAGCCCTAAAAATCCTGAAATTCAAAATCCCAGTATACACAGAGATTTGAACCCAAGAAGCAAATGATCTTAACATCAGCCCCATAGATCACAAGACCTGAAAGGGGAAACTTTACTTGTAACTAGATCTAATCTTTTCTGCCAGGCTACCAACCTAGGAGAAGGAAAATTCTGAAACAAAAACCTCTGTTGCCTTGCTTCTAAACCCTAAATTCTTTGTAGTCAACCCTGAGGTAAAAATCAGGAGCCAGTGACCATTTTCTAGACAATTTACTGCACACAGTGCTAAATCCTGGCAAAATGTGTGAAGTTACTGATCCCAAACTGTATTGGGTATTTACTGTTTGTTCCTTTCGACATATTAGCCATATTAGCTGCGTGTGTAACATCATTCCCACCATAACAAATGTCAAGGCCTGTTATGCTCTGTGAGATGAACCGTGGTGCTTCTACCAATGAAAGAGGGCCAGTGATGCAATAAAGCTTTAAAAAAAAAATCTCTCTAGATACATGGAATGACTTACTTCTGAAAGACTTGGAAATTTAAGTGCTGCAGTGGTT
>JADKLZ010002552.1:0-10207 GCA_021533235.1 Biomphalaria straminea
AGAGTGATATATAACATCCTTAGGGCTTGATTCTAAAGAAATAGTTGTAAAAAATGTTACTAGGTATAGTCCTTAATAATAATAATAATAATTTTATTAATAAAGCGCTGTTAACAAAATGTAGGCTCAAGGCACTGTAAAAACATTAGAAAGACATGTATGATTTATGTCAAACTAATTTTAAAAATTTCTAAACAAATAGGTCTTAATGTTCTTCTTAAAAGTGGTGAAGCATGTTGTCTGTCTGAGATCAATTGGGAGTGAGTTCCCATTCCTTTAAAATTATTTTTTTTAAATCAATGAAAACAAAAGTACTTGAACGTTACCTTAAACTTTATCCTTTTACCTTGACCTATCCCTTAGTCTGTTAAACCTCTGGGGAACCATTCAAGATTCGTCGGCCGTCTTTCTCCATTCCTCTTTGTCTTTTGCCTTAGTTAGAACCTTTTTCAATAGCAGACGCGTCCATTCTTTTATGATGTATTCCCATCGATCTACGTCTGCCTATTCTTCTTTTTCCTGGTAATGTTCCTTGAAGGAAGGCCTTTGCGAGACCCGAAGATTTTGTAATATGGCCATAGTTTTTTCAGCTTGCGTTTTTCTTTATGATAGCAGGTCATCATAGGGTCCAATAGCTGTAGTAACACTGTCTTTAATATCTAAAAATGATTAATAACAGACTTTATTGGTGGCTAGAAAGCACTTGCTCACTCCACAACGCACAAGCTGGCTTCAGGAAAGCAAGTAGAACAGAAGACCACCTCTTTCGCTTTATCCAGGACACAATAGAAGGGTTCCACGAAAACAAACACACTACAGCAGTATTTATAGATTTGCAACAAGCCTATGATAGAGTGTGGAGAAAAGGTCTATTTTTGAAGATGAAAAAAATGGGCATCCATGGAAAAATGTACAGCTGGATCAGGGCTTTCCTAAAAAACAGAACCATCCAAACCCGATTTGAAGGCGCCATCTCTAGTAAAAAAAGTTTGGAAGAAGGCCTACCGCAAGGTTCAGCCCTTAGCTGTACACTCTTTCTAATCTTCATGAATGACCTCCCAGACCTCATTTCAGTCAATAAGGCACTTTACGCAGATGATCTCCTAATTTGGACAACAGAGAAAATCCAGTGCTGACTAGATCCAAATTAAACAGAGCCCTCACAACTATCTCCACGTTTTCAAAATTATGGAAAATGGAAATAAACAAAGAAAAGTCAGTTTATTCAATCTTTAGCCACAGTAACAAAATAGCAAAAAGAAACTACATCCTAAAAATAGACTCACAGCCAATAAATAAAGAAGAAAATCCAACTTATCTTGGTGTAAAATTAGACCAAAGACTGTCTCTAAAACTCTTTATGGCTGATTTAAAAGAAAAGGCATCTCAGAGACTAAACATAATGAAACACCTAGCAGGAACATCCTGGGGAGCTGAAAAGAAAACCTTAAGACAGTTATACACTGGATATGTCAGATCTGTCATGGATAACTGCCTCTCCATACAAGTAGCTGCCAACAAAACCTATCAGTCAGCTTTGGACGCAGTCCAAAACCAAGCCTTGCGTCTGGTCAGTGGAGGTATGAGAACCACTCCCACAGCTGCCTGTGAAATAGACTCAAATATTGAACCTCTTAAGTTAAGGCGCAACAGAGCAGCTTTAGAAGCCATTGAGAGATACAGAAGGTTGGAGGATGACCATCCAAATAAATTATTAACACAGAGAAATAGGAAAAACAATAAAAAAAAGCAAAGAACACTGATTCAAATTACTGACGAACTAGCCTTAAAACACCATCTACCCAATAACAGAGAAAAAATCACCAGATTTCCAAACATAACTCCTGGACTTAACTATAAACATCCAACAATTAAAACACATCTAATAAATAATACTCTGACAAAAGAATCAAATCCACTGGAGCTCAAAGTAGGCACGCTTGAAACAATTGAAAGCTATCCAAAAACAACCATCCATATATACACAGACGGATCAGCCTTCAAAGCCACCATCAATGCCGGTCTTGGTGCCTTCCTGGTCTTCCCCAAAAACATACACTTTGAAATAAGTGCACCCTGTGGCGACTACTGCTCAAACTTCCAAGCTGAAATTGAGGCAATTACCATAGCCTTGCAGACAGTCGAAAATAAATTACATGAAGGAATACAAGCACCATCAGATATTGTTGTCTTTACAGACTCACAATCCACTCTTCAAGCACTTAACAGCAGCACCACAAAAAGCCCAAGAGAGTTGACAACACTAAAAATGATAATACACCAGATGATGACCAATTTAAACATCAACATCATATTACAGTGGATCCCTGGACACATTGGTGTCATGGGAAATGAAAGGGCAGATAAGCTCTCAAAGGCAGGATCAACTATGGAACAACCAGATAGACCTGTCAACTACCTCACCCTAAGGTCAATGCTAATCAACAACTACAAAGAGGAGTGGCTTAACCAATGGGCTACAGGAAACACAGGCAGAGCCATGTACAAAGAAATGAACATGCCTAACAAACTGGACAGTATTAACTTCCTCCCCCGCAAAGAGCAATGTACAATCTTCCAACTAAGAACAGGACATACACCACATTTAAATTATCATCTCAATAAAATAAATCCCACACAACTCCCACTTTGTAGACACTGCTCCCACCCTTATGAAACTGTAAACCATATCCTTTTTGAATGCCCCCTCCTAATCCACCTTAGGCAGACCCTACTACCACTACAGCCCAACATAACCAACACCCTTTATGGCAGTGCTGAGCAACTGAAAAAAACAGCACAGTATTTTTCCTTGGCACAGTCTGCAAAAGAGCTGACAGCTCAGCAGTAAAAAGCTGGTTAGAAGAAGAAGAAGAAGAAGAAGTCTCTAATATCTACGATTGTGATGCGCTGTGTTTCATAAATAGTCCACCTAAATCACTTTCATAAGTGACAACGAATTAACCAGTGACCCCGCGACCAGTGACATCACATTAACCAGTGACCTCGAATAAATCAGTGGCACTGAATTAGTTAGTGGAATCATATTAACTAGTGACACCAAATCAACTAGTGACACCAAATTAACCAGTGACACTTAAATTAACAAGTGACTCCACATTAAACCATCACATAACTTAGCCACTGACACAGGGGCGTAGCTAGGAATTTTACATCATCTATGGGTCCAGGGGGCTAGTCCGCTTTAGGGACCCCTGCATTTTACTTAATGTTTAATTTTTAGTGTAAAAAACACTCATAATTATCACAGAAAGACGCAAAAAACAGGTGAACAACAGGTGAACAAATGTGAATTAATATTTCTTAAACTGCTGGCTGGGTTAGTGAAAAGTACAAATTATATATACTATACTTATATACTTACTTATTTATATATACTATACTGCTTTACCTGAAAGGATGCTAGATCCTTTGAATCTTTATTTTCCTTTTACTATACAACGAATCATCAACTGATGGCATGAAAGAAGCAAACGAAGCCTAAACTAGTTACTTATTGATCCCCTAATGTCTACACTATATAGGCTACATTTGCACTTCACAAATCAATAAAAGTAATTATCTGTGGTCAATTTGAATACCGATCATTGAGTCAATTAACAAAACGCCTTAAGTCATTAAAATAATTGGTTGAAAAGTTCTGAAGCTATCATATAGTCTGCTTGCAAGCGAGATCTCAAGAAAGGAAATTGGAGACATTTTCGGAATACTGGACAGCATGGAGACAGATTAGTCTTGCTGGTATGGACATCACTAAGAGCAAATAAATTAGTGTGGTCTCAGAAAGAGACAAGGAAAATAATCCTGGCCTATTTAATAGCCCGAGAAATTAATTAAATCGTATGCTTTCACTGTGACTAAGTAGCCGAATTGTCATTGACGAACTGTGACAAAGTAGCTGAATGCCATTGCTGAATTTTTCTGCTCAAGAATCGATTGTATTTCGTAACAACAGATTTTCCCGATTAAAGTAGAAGAAACAGAAAAACATTTATTCCCACAAGCACTTAAAGACATGGTATAGTTTCATTATCAAGGTTGTTGAGGTTTTATTGTCTCTCAACGTAAAACAAAACCAAATTTAATAATAAAACGATACCAAGTCTTCGAGTCCCGGTGGACTCTTGCTCATGGGGGGGGGGGGGATAACGTCATTTACGGTTTACAAAAGGAACTGCAGAAGTACTTTTGGAAAGTCATAGGCAAATACTTTTGAAAACTACTGTCGCCCATAATATGAGAAAAAGGAGCAAACAAAATGAAGATGTATATTCGATTCCTTCACCCAAGCTTACACAAAGAAATATACTCGATTCTTTCAGCCAAACAAACAAGATCCCTTGACCGAAAAAATAAAATTAGATGTATATTCGATTCCGCCACTCAAAGCAACAAAAAACAGGCATACTCGATTCCTTCACAAAAAAAAAAAGGGATAATTAATTTGAACTTCACGCTTCGGAATTTGAAAGATACAATATATAATGTCTCGGGCATGTCCTAATTTCCATACTACCTATTAAATAGAAAAGATACACCTGTAAAGGTTATTGAGAAATTAGGTTTCTTATCGCTAAATTATGCAGATAAATTATCATATATTTAAAAAAATAGCTCATGAATATTTCCTTTCTTCTGTACTTAGAATACAACGATTAGTTATTTATAGCAGATGGCTGCCTGGTCGTGTGGAATCTGGAATCACATGTGATAGTCTCAATGTTCCAAGGTTTGGACCATGGCAGAGACTGTCAAAGACCATCGAATATTGAAGGCCTCAATACTGACGTGCAACGTGGAGACCAATAACTCCTTGACACGTCGTACAAACCTTGTAACCTGGCAACCAGCAATTGGTCTCCAATGCCGAAGGGTTGAAACGTGGCAGGTCAGTGCTCAGAGAAACGGACCAGCGCGCATAAACCTCGACCAGGAAGCCACAATTTGAGTATGCGTAACAAATGTGTGCATTTACTAGCCCTAGGTTCAAGTAAGTAAAATCAAAGTTTCCTCTTTGAGACCTTGTGGTCTATAGGGCAGATGATGTAAAGGTCCTCTGTTTCTGTGGCCCACACTTAACTAAGGTGTTATGTGGCCAGCACAACGACCAACCGCCTTTATTTTTCCCCAACTAATGTCAGGTACCCATTTTGGGTGGACTCAAAGACTGTCAAAGAAATTAAAATTCCCAATATTCACCAGGACTTGGACCCGGGACCCCGGTTCAGAAGCCAAGCGCTTTACTGCTTAGCCACAGCGCATTAACTTAAAGTTATGGATACATAAATTAAAAGCTGTTAAACTAGAGAACTTTTTTATTGTTTATTTGTCTTTTTTCAACCAGAGAATTTTCCTTGGAAGAGAATCTCTCCAGACACATTGTCTCTCAGGAAGTAGAGGAAAGGATGGTCAGCAATGAACCTCTCTTCAGGTGGACTTATTATTATTGCACTTTCCATTACTATCGCGATGACGGTAGCGGCTGCTGCGACTGTGCCAGTCTCTTGTACTTCTATCATTGCCTTGTGTAGAACTTGGCTAATATAAACTTGAGCTGTTGGAAAAGAAAATATTTCAAATTGGAAATCCTTGTATTGTTCTCAATTATTAGTTTGGGGAGTCGCCATTTAGTCATTCTGGCATAGAGTAGAGCAGCCAGCTGTAAAATGCCTCTGAAAGAGATGTGTGTAAATCTCTCACTGAGGTCATGATAACGATAACAGAGGAGCAAAAATCGTAAACAAGCAAAGGCAGACCTTGAATGCGATGGATTGATGATGTGGATGCAGATCTAATTGGGGTAAGAGCGTGGAGATGAAAGGCCCAGGAGAGATCTGAATGGACGGATGTGTTGAAGCAGGCCAGAGCCCTCCATGGGCTGTAGCGCCACTGGGATGGATGGATGGAATGAAGGGTCCTTAACAAAGACAGGCGTCAAAAAAAGGCCGAAAAGAGATCTTAAAAAGACCCCCCTCTAGACAAAGTCTGTCTGCATTAGATGTGGCTAAGTATGAAGGTCATGTGAACATTAAGTAAATTTTTCTTGTAAAACCTATTGATCTATGGGGCTGATGATGTAAAGGTTTTCTGTAAAACCTAGTGATCTATGGGGAAGATGATGTAAAGGTTTCCTGTAAAACCTAGTGATCTATGGGGCAGATGATGTAAAGTTTCCCTGTAAAACCTAGGGATCTATCGGGCAGATGAAGTAAAGGTTTTCTGTTTCCGTGGCCCACGGTTAACGAGGGTATCATTTTCCCATCAAAACGACCAACTTTCTCTACTTGTCCTAACAAACCTCAGGTACCCATTAAATATAAGTGACCTATGAGGCGCCCTAAAGATCCCGAAATAAAAAATTGCAGTCTTCAAAACGATTCGAACCATGGACTATGGATCGGAAGTCAAGCGCTTTACCGTTCAGCAACCGCGCCTCATTTGAAATACTATGGCCATCTTTAATCGTTAGAATCAAAGAATAATGCCTTGATATTATTTAATCAGTTATTTATTACATTATACCCTTGTTCTGTTTGTCAACATTTTTTTTTTACAAACATTATGTCAACTCACTCTGTTTGGTAATAAGTGTGTACACATTATTTCTCCCACACCCATTCTGTGATGCAGAGGAAACTTCATACAATGACATAGACTGAATGAAGTAACGTTTAAGATAATTAATTACTGGTATTTCATTATGTTATTGGATAGAAAGAAGGGATAGTAATACTTTCCCTTAAATAATTGTTAACACAATTCCTTACCCAATCTCACTCCGATCAAGTCGGTACTTTAAACATTTATTGATTGTACATAACAACAAATGAATCAATTAAAAAAGAAGAAAAAAAAATTAGTCAATTCCGTTATTGGTAATTCATTATTTTTAGTAAATATTAACTAAGGGCAATTACTTGTTTATTATTGGTGGATATAGTTTTAAAGGCTGAGTTCTTCCCCTTTAAATATTTTTTTTTAAATGATTTTTTTAGCGGCCCCCGTAAGGGGAAAAAGCCGCTATTAGGTTTGTGCAAAATGTCCGTCTGTCCGTCTGTCCGTCTGTCCGTCTGTCACACTCAGGGCGCCGAAACTAGAAGAGATACGATAAATATTTGTTCACCATTAAATGCGGCTTGAAAAGTTTAGGTGCAACGGCTACTTTTAGTTTTCTAAAAGCAAACTGTTTAATTTATAAAAATTATTATGCAAGCGATTTTTTTATAATAAAACACCAATTGTGAAGCAATTACGTAAATCTAAGGGAGGAAATGTTACTATATGAAATGCTCTTGGCATGTAGATATCACGCACATTTTTAAAAATGAATTTATGTCTGTCTGTCCGTCTGTCCGTCTGTCAGACTCATAGCGCCAAAACTAGAAGAGATACGAAAAAATTTTTTCACCATTAAATGCGGCTTGAAAAGTTTAGGTGCATTGGCTACTTTTAGTTTTCTAAACGCAAACCGTTTAATTTATAAAATTAATTATGCAAGCGATTTTTTAATAACAAAACACCAATTCTAAAACAATTACGTAAATGTAAGGGAGGAAATGTTACTATAAGAAATGCACTAGGAATATAGATACCATCCACATTTTTTAAAATGAACTTTTAGCAGCGGCTTTCGTGTACTAGCGTAAAGACCGGAAATGACATGATTCTAAACTAATTTCTTAAATTTTGAAAAAAATCAGATTTTTTAAAATAAAATTGTATAATGCCCCCATTAAAATGAAACTAACATATTTTTTTGCGTTTTTTCTGTTGGTTTGTCTGTCCGTCACGGTTAGAAAAAACCACTAAAGGCTTTTGAAAAATATGATTTAACCTTTACTGTTCTTTCAGAAATATTGCGATAGTTTAAGGATGGGAGCATACAGGAATTGAGCCAGGGACTTAGAAGGAACATCCGAAACATCTTGTGAATAGACGGATCTGACAGGGATCCGACTCCGACGGGGGCCGCTTCTGAGTTTGTGTATCACACAAACTCTCTTTGTAATCTTGTTAAATTTTGGCTTGTTTTAATGTTATTCCCCTTCTACTAGGTGAAGGTATAACATAAAAATAATACGACTACAAAACACATCTCTAGTTCTTTTATAAGTGAGAAAAAAAGCTGACATAAGAGACCAGCCTTGAAACAGACACCATGGCTGTAAATAATATCAGCATTCATATCAAGGGCCAGTCTAGGGCTACTGCAATCTATGCGGTCGCAGTGGGCCTCGCGCTTTCATAGGCCACGCGCTAATTCTATGTGTAATTATTAATTTGCAAAATATATACGAAAAAAATCCTGGAAATCTTCTGAATTTATTAAAATCTCCTAAATAAACTCATAAAAATCGCCTGAAAAACAGACATAATGACATTTGCATGTGTCATTTATTGCGAAAACACCAATCCTAAGCGTGATAAAGAAAAAAGGCAATGTCAGCTTTCATGTAATAAAATGTAATAATCGGCGAATATTCACCTTCCTCGGAAGTTCCAATACTTTATTTACTTTTATAGTCACTGTCATAAATTACAAGGATCATAAAGTAAAGTTAATTTTATCGCAAATAGTACATAGTAAAGAACAGGGGCGGACTGGCTATATGGGCATTCGGGCAAATGCCCGGTGGGCCGGTACCCTAATGGGCCGGTAGGGTTACCTAAAGGGTCTCATGAATGTCTTTGGTCACATAATAGGCTTGTCTTCGAGTCCGAAGATTAGTGAGGAATACAGTGTTTCCCGTGGCTGTGCAGTCCCAGCTGTGACCTACATTTTTTTTTTTTTGGTCACATATTGAATTGGTAAAAGTTTTTTTTAATATTCCCTTGACAAAATTGCCCTTTGAGCGACTCAACATTGTAGGTCCTACTACTAATTTATTTTAGCATATTTTCCGAAATAATGTAATAGTCTACATCCGTAGATAGTGCTACTATAGGCTTCATCTTTTTCGGCCCTACACACTTAACGATGAAAAAGCAACATAAAGGCTAGATTCTTATAAAAATATAGAGCATGCTTACAGTTATGGATACCTGATTAAACTTAACAAAGATTTTCTGGACAGGTAGGCCTATAATTGGAGGCCCATCGTATAATATACAATTTAGGGGCCTAAGTTTTATAGAAATGCCTGAGCCGATTTTGACACCCAGTCCGCCCCTGGTAAAGAATTAATAGAATTCAAAGTAGAATTTTTTGTAATACAAAATTTTAATTTTCACGTATTATACTTATTCCAACACAGCACAGACTATAGGCCCCGCTCAATTAGTTTCGCATAGGGCCCCGCAGTTGTTAGGACCGGTCCTGTTCATATCTACCTCTGGCAGATAACTATTATATTTATCGTCAAATCGCTATCTCACCTGATTGGGTGATTCCTGTGAAATCGGCCGCCATCGGGCTAAAAGCTTTAACCATGCCCATGTCTTTGAGTGGCTTGTTGAGGATCAGTGTTGTCTCTGTCTTAAACTTGGGGATGGCCAGTTGGACTCTGGCGTAATTCAGTCCAGTAAACAGATCGTTGACTTTGTTGGGTTGTGCCAACAGTTTTTCTGAAAGTAAATAATTCCTTAGTGATAAAATACGTACTAACTTTAAGGTGCCCTAACCTGTTCCGAAGAAGACATTAAAATTGTCGATGCTATTGTCGTCAGTCGTGGCATCTACAAAAAAACAAAATCGTCAAGTCAAATGAAACAAAGACTCCACTTTAGTAATCAAAACATTTATCAACTCTCTATGTATGGTAAAAGGTTTATACAACTTATTTACGGGACCGGATTTAACTCTTTCTCTCCGTAATTATTTACCGCATTCTAGTGAAATCAACGATGGTATCGTCAGTTAGGAGGGAAAGAGTTAAGGTAGCCCCGGGGGCATTCGCAAGAAAGAACAGCTTCGTCGATGATATTTTTTTCAGAAATATGCAACTGATATTACTGATAACAAATAAACAGTTACCTGATGCAGGAATTTCGACTACGGTACATTGAAAGACCTGTTGACTCCACGAAATATATGTGAAGCGGTGGCCATGGTTAGGAAATGAAAGGCAATACGAAGAAGTAAAGTCAAAACAAAGCTAGAGAGTAAACAAGCAACTATTTTAATGACACTAGATATTGACGTGTCTAAAAATACACACATAAATGTGGTCAAATATAGAATGTATAA
>JADKLZ010002608.1:544-21137 GCA_021533235.1 Biomphalaria straminea
TGTTGATGCCCCCCCCCCAATATGACACATATTTTGTGTGATAAAGAAATCCAGTAGTTTGTATGTATCAGTACATTTACTAAAAACATTACAACGCAAGTTCAATAACACAACCGACAAAATCATTGAAGACAATGTTTCAATACTGTTTAGCAAAGCAAGCCTGATTTGCAAGTGGCTGTTTTTGTTGAAACAATAAATGAAGGCTATTGAGTGGCGTACCGTAGCTGGGGGGGGGGGAGGGGTCCAAATTTGAAAATCTCACCGGACCTCAACGAGGAGCCCCCCAAATGAGTGTCCGAAATATGTTTTCCATTAAATATTAAATATTACGCCTTAATATAATGTCAGGATGTCGAATGTCAAAATTTAGGGGTCCCTAAAGAGGTCAATACTCTTGGGCCCCTAACTACGCCACTGAGGCTATTGTACTGTGTGCTCATATAGAAAAACCATCCTTGCCTTGGTATCGTAAGTAATGTAAAGACAGATGGTAATATATATATATATATATATATATATTTGTTTAATTGTTCAGTCAATCCTACAGACTTCTGATTCTCACAAATATGAAAACTTACTAATGATTTTTTGCAATTTCTATGGGCAGTTCTTCGTCGGAGTTTTCGGAGTTCACAAAACAATTTCAGAAAATAATGCAAATTTAATAAAATTTTAATTCTTCGACTGCTGTCAACCATGATAGAGAATAATTACACAGATTTGAATCTCCTTCAGGTGTTTTGCAAAAATTGCATTGCCCAAGTCTACTATCTCATTTTGAATTTGTGGGTCGAGGTAAAAGGTTATGTTTTTATTCTCTTAAGAATTTATGTTCTGCTTACACATTGTTTGTTTTTACTTGTGTCACCTAAACGATACACTTTGCGATGACCATGAAATGAAATTCTTGCATTTTAAAGTTACAACTATCATTCACTACTATGCGATGAATTACTTTCAGTCAGTCATTGTCAACTTTTTCAATGTGCTCTTTGTTTCAATCATCCACCGTTCCAGTCATTTAGGTTGTCTGTATGTTGGGCAAGCTTGTTGGTGTAGTTAAGTAATGAGGCCTATCTCTTTTTTTTTGACGATTCGGTTGGAAAACATTGTTGGTCCTGTTTCTGAGAATAAATCCGAGACCATCCTTACGACTTTCCAGTGCACATACCAATCGACAAAGAAGCCATTCAAGTGAAAGACATCGTGAGATGAGATGAAAGCCTGGCCATTGTTTATGGTCGGAACGATGTCGCCCACACAGCAGTTCCCCCTCTCCGCGCAGCTGATGTGACCAAAGGAACGGAATAACCGATACAGTTTGGGATCAGTAACGTCGCAGGCTCTGCCAGGCTGTAGCACAGTGTGCCACAATCTGCCTAAGGGTCACCAGCTCCAGATTTTTCCTCAGGGTTGTCTCCCGAAGCGGCTATACCCAAACGTGAAAGACGCTATCCCACGATAAATGTAATTATCGCTATATCTTAAAAATGTGGGTTAGCCCTATAAACCTCCCCCCCCCCAATACAGTCACAGTAAGTAGCTAAAAAGTCATCATCTTTAATGTTTCCCAAAGTAACAAACAGAATATGATGTTTCTTTTTTCTTATTCAATACCTATTTTAGTCTAAATCTAGAGTTCCGGTAAATGAAAAAAAAAATTCTTACTTTAAAAAGAGATCAGAATAAAAAGGTACTACAATCAACGGCTTAATTAACATGGATGGAAAACACAAAAGAAAGAATTCGCCACCAACCCACTGTCATCATATTACAATAAACCTGATAAAACCAGTTCTTTACAATCAATCCAGCTGAAAAAAATTGGTTAATGTTTTGAAGTTAATATAAAGTTTGAGATGCCGTTCAAGATATTTTAAGGAATTTTTTATATTATTTAATCATATTTTTTTAGAAAATTTCAATGTAAAGCAGGCCACAATTGATCATTAGTCATGGGACCAGGCGATATGAAATGCGACATGTAATGTCGTATTTACAGTTGAAAAGGCCTAAAGCTATTTGAGATATGGGGCTTTATATACGTCCAGATTTGTATGTAATTAATAATAATTAACGGAGACCTTAATGTAGAGTGCAGTGATTCCCAAAGTGATCCATATGGACCCCCAGGGGTCCACGAGGACTTCCAAGGGGTCCACGAAAGTGAAAAAAAGAAATGGGGGTCCATGGCATGCATATGGGGGTCCACGAGAGTGGATCTCATTTAAGAAGGAATTGAGTTTAATATAAATCTCACATTAATGGATTATTAATTATATTATATCATACAAATATACATTGTTTATACTTTATTAAAGCTAGGCCCTTAAAGTTTGTTAGTACTATTGGAATGAAAGACACATGTTACATTTTAATACATCATTTAAATATCTTTATTTGGTCTAGAAATAACAAATATTTAACTTAGCTGAATCTGAATATAAAATAGACGGTGGTGTTAATTTCTAAAAAAAATATTCTTTTCTCGTTGAACTTATATTGCTTATGTGTCTTTCATTTAACAACATTCTATGTAACGACACCATGAAACCACCTAAGCTGGAGGATAGTTGGAGACAAAGCCACCCTGATAAGATTTGAAACCTATTAACACTCCATGATAAAGTTGAGAAAAGATCTACAATTGACAAAATATTTGCTTTCAAATTTTAAGGAAATTATAATGGTTTGCTGTGTCATACAATATCTTGCGAAATTATGAAAATGACATACAGTTGGAGAAAAAAATGAGTGATTTAGCCAGTCACTAAAGTTTTTAAAATTATTTTGTACACAAAACTGCATCTGATATTTGCTAAGAATTCTTCTAAGCAACAAATAGTTTAAAGGTCTATAACTGAACCGAGTTTTGCCTGTAATGAAGCATTTTGGGCACATGTTGGTTTATTTATGGATAAAGAAATTCACGACAAAATTTCTTTTTGTGAAAACTGATAATTGACAATAAAGTCAAATACACATTTGATGTTTTGAAGGAATCGTTCGAAGAAAAAGCAAACCCTGTAATTATTATATCAGTAGCAACTAATGAAGCACCCTTCACGGTTGGGCACTACTACGGATAGTGTGCCTGGGTGTTACTAATACACTAAGTAACTAAAAAGTAGTAGATCTAGATTGCAGGAATATCTTTAATTTGTTATCAAGGCAGCTATGAGAAACTAAATACGCAATTACTTGCTCAAATGTGAAGAGAAAATGACAAGAACATTCATCAGTTGAATCACAAAGCACCAGGAGAAGACCAAATTACAGCAGAACTAATTCTCAGCACAAAGGAGTGCGTGATGTTACATGTATGTGTGAAAAATTGTTTTATTTAATTAAATAACTATATTTGCATAGTGCAGTGTTGTCTAGTTATAGCTTTAACAAAAGAAATGTAGACTGTACAGCGTTAAGTATTTGAAATTGAACTTCACTATTTCCCTGTCAAACAAGAGAGTGTTAATGTACCATATTTTATGATGCTATGAGACCAATTAAGCTGATGCCACCCTAACAAAAAGATAAACGTTTGCAAAACTTTCAAACATTCAAAGATAAAGTTCAGAATACACCCACAAAATCTTTCTTTGACTTGACATTGAGAAGTTGATGATCATAGTAAAATACTGAAAACCTCACACCATAGGCAAATTATTGATTTTACCAGCCGTTGAAGAAATTGTAAAAACTCTTACACAAACTTATATCATTAAAAGAATTTCCTGCTTGGGTTTTGGGGCTGGTGTCTTGTTTTGGCATCTCGATGAAGAATGAAATCTGGAAGATATGGTCGGCATTCTCTGGATACAATCCAAAAGGGAAAATTTCAATGCACCCAATTTTGAGCTTCTGGAATATTATGATTATGATTATGAAAATTATAGGTGGTCCTATCGGGATAGTTTATAATAGATAACATCTTTCTTGTATATCGAATGAAAGCTTGACCATTTCTCGTTTTTACAATTCACTATTAGTTTCTTCATTTCTTCCGGAAATTGCGATATTCAAGTGTGTATTTGTTTTATCACATTTGGCAAGTGTGTCAGCCTTCTATTTAAACATTGGAAAACAGTGTTATTGATGTTGTTGTTGAGCTTTGCAAGGTCACACTATATGTTTACATGGGTGTTCCTTCAGATTCTGTAGATAATTACATCCTAGCCCAAACCTCCGTACGTGAGATGTGAGCAGGCAAGTTGACCACCGAACGTCAGTCCAGGCATCATGAGTTGTTTTATTTAGGAGGCATCAGAGTTTGTCAAGCTTTGAAGGACTATTTTTATATGTTCAAGAAAAAAAAAATAACTGTTTTGTGAACTTTGCTGATTTGCTAGCCTGATAGCCGTTAGCTCCAGTGCTCCTATTTCTTCTCTGTGGTTTTCATAGAGCTCATTAGTTATAATGATCTTAATTTTTACCTAAATTGTGCTGATGTGCCTAAAATCAAAATCAATCAAATCACTTAATCACTTAATTTTCAAATTATTTTTTCTCCATTGGAAAATTCAATGAGTATTCCAGCTCATTCGTTTGTGGTGGCTTTCTGAGATCAATCCATGAACTCTGTTACGGCAATGGTATTGTAGAAGAGTTCACTAAATTCTTGGGCCCTGTTGGAACATAGCTAAATATTTCTTTCTTTTAATGTAAGTCGTTCCAAACGACATCTTTCTGCAAACAACATATGCTGACCGAGTCAACTTGTCTGGTAATGATGTATTTTATTATTCAAATTATAATGGCTCAAAAAATCCACGAAAAAACAGCTCTTTGTGTAACCTTTTACTAAAACAACAAATCTCTATATGAAAAATAATCTCCGTAGCAATGGAAGTCGAGCTTGCAAACCTTTAAAAGCAAAAAGTTTCCAATGTGTTTAGTGATAGTTAACGATACATATTAACTGTTACATAATGGTTTTAATTTTCAATTTTGTTAATAAATTTATTGTAAAATAAGAAATTCTACTTAAAATGTAGGTTTAAATTACTTTTTCACTCCTCATGTCACTGGTTGGAAATTATTTAAAGAAAAAAGTGTAATTTGAAATTGATGAATTTTCAAAAATTCAATATAACCTAAACAGGGGGTCCACGGAAAACCAGAAAACATGTCAAGGAGTCAGCGAGACAAAAAGTTTGGGAGCCACTAATCTTGAGCTTTTATCGCATAGAGGGGCCCTGGACCCATTGTTGTTTCACCATCAAGTGTGGGCCCCTTAAATGGTCGTGGACCCGGGTTCATTGAACCCCTTCGCGCTATGGATGCTACGCAACTGTATATATATATATATATATATATATATATATATATATATATATATATTAAACGGCGGAGTAAGGTGGCTCAATCAACAAGCCAGAAATAGCCTATGAGCTGCTGAAGATTTTATTTGTTGAAGATTTGAGAGGGGGTATACAAGGAAGGAACGGAAGGGATGAAACTACAATTTACTGGCCAACAGTGTGTTTACTAGAATCGCAAAAAAATATAAATATATAAATGTGTTTTTTTAAAAAGATCAACAGGTAAAGCTGGTTGAAAATTTTAGTTATTATAATAATAGTAGGTTTACAAATACTTATTTTCTGATTTGACATGTTTTTAAAAAATACAGAATAGTTTGAGAATACTGCATGTTTCAGCAAAAATTTTAATTATTTAACATTCAGAGATCTATGATAAATAACTGATCTTCGTATCTGTTATCTCATTGCTATCATAATTAACAGCGCCAGAAGAATATGAAATTGACCATCAGTTCCTTAAACATCTTCCTGAAGCCTAATATCTTGCTAAAAATATATAACTGTGTATGAGAATCAGGCACTTTCCGGCACAGCTACAAGAAATCCAAATTTACACCGACACCTAAACCCGGAAGTGATAGATCTGACCCAGCTAACTATTTCCCCATTAACAAACTTCATCTGCAAAACCATGGAAAGGATGATAAATAGTAGGCCAGTCTAGTTCCTTGAGATAAATAAATTAACCTCTAACTACCAGTGCGGATTCCAACAGGGGCGTACAACAACTGACCAGCTGGTAAGGCTAGAATCTTTCATCAGGAAAAAAACAACCTGGAAAGATGGTGCTCTATGGGACTTGGAGCTAATGGGCTATGGGGATACCTTCATTGCTATGTAAGGGAGTTATTAAAATGCCGGAAAATCCATGTTCGAATGGCAACTCAGCTTCTGGCACTTATGACCAGGGAAGCATTATTTTAATATTTTTGTTCCATATAAAAATAAACAGCATTATAAAGCACTGTCCACAGACTTTTGTCGTTTTTGCATATGACAAAAACATGAATACTTTAAAAAGAAAATTATAATTATGTTTAAATAAAATTCACAAATGGGCAAATGATTATGGCTTTAAATTTTCAGATTCCAAAACTGATTCGTAATTTAAACATACTCAGAGTACACAGTAATAATGAGTGAGGCGCTCACAAAGATACCTTGCTACCTGTATATCAATGTCTGTTTCGATCTAAGTTATACCATGGAGCCATAATAAACGGAGCAGGTATTAAAGAAATCGTACCTAAAAATATTGGCGCCCATACATAATGTTCCTTGCGGTACATCACCAATCCCTGTCTCCACGTGGACGATGGAGAACTTCCCATGGTAATCAGAATGAAAAAGCTTGCAATGCAGTATATAGTCAAGCCAAAATTCAACCCCACGAACCCTGCTTTCGACTCCAAATTTAGCCCTACCGATGTAGAACTTAATAATCGAAGGCCTGACGTCATAAAGCAGTTGGGCCTTCGTATGAGAGAATCCCTTTAAACTTTAACCATCCCCCAATGACCAGGTCTCTAAAATAGAAATCCCAGAGAGCCCTCTTGGTTGATGAATAAACCCAAATTAAATTTATTCTTTCTTAATTTTAAATAAGTTACAAAGACTATTTGTGACAAATGATAGAAGAATGAAGGAAGAAGGTTGACAGATATTGGTGCCCCTTTCCGCAGCCGCTAAAAATGAAAATACAGATACTAACATAATTTTAAGTCCGCTTAAGGGAACTGCACGAGAGCTACGGAGATTGTGGCAACATTTACACTGACGGATGGGTGGATTGATTAAAGGTCACATTTGCCTGCTCTTGTAGAAATAAAATTATCTCCAGTATACTTCTGATACTCTATTTTCAATGACGAGTTACACGTAATCTCACTTGCACTTATAGCTGTAAAAGTTTCCGACAGAAGAAAATTACTTATGTGCTCTGACTCCAAATCTTCATTGCAAGATTTGCTGCGGATGAAGACTGACATTCCATTGCACATAAAAGCCTAAAGCTTTTAGAAGAATACTACTGACCGTAGGAATGTAACCTCATGGTTCCCTCACATGTTGGTATAGAAGAAAATGAAACGGCAGACAGAGAAACAAAGAGAGGCTTAAACGGTGTCAGGAACCCACATTTTCTGCTTGAACTGACTCGGACATGAGACAGAGTGTAGCTCTGCCAGCTACCAAGAGAGACAGTATCGGTAAAGACCCACAGCGAGCTAAGACGGTTTGTGACGGATATCAGGCGGCGGTCCACATCTAACAGTAAGACAAGGGGAGCAAGCACGACCATTTCCAGACTTAGGATTGGCCACACCTACATGACGCACTTCTTTGCGCTAAGAGAGAAAAGCCCCTACTGTGTGAGTACTGTGACTCTTATTTCACCTGGACAATATCCTCTTTGATTGCCCTAGATATCAGACTATTAGAGGGAAATATTTTTGTACAACCTCAAAACACTGATTACGTTGATCCTTCGAAAATACTGGGCTTTATCCGGGAGGTGGCGTTGACTTTGAATTGAGATCGAGCAAAGTATTTATAAATATATACATATCTACAACATATTTTTTTGTTATATGACTATTGTCATTAAAATTTGAGCTGTGAATCGAACATTTTTTTTAATACCTTAGGTGTGTAATTCTTGGCAATTGACCAATATTGGAAAGTAACCATCGAGGGATTATGTTCACAACATAGCCAGAATTGTGCCAATGTGCCCAAAATAAAAAATAAACATCAAATAAATATCGTAATTAGCAAATAAAAATATTTTTAATTAATCAAAACTAAACTACAGCATAAAAATATAATTTAACTAAGCAGGTTTATGTCAATATTAACAAAGTGAGTTAAGATGTCATTTCTTTAAAAGAAACATTTGAGAATGATCGAAGGTTAAAAGATACAC
The DNA here is from genome assembly GCA_021533235.1 of Biomphalaria straminea. Taxonomy (NCBI): domain Eukaryota; kingdom Metazoa; phylum Mollusca; class Gastropoda; family Planorbidae; genus Biomphalaria; species Biomphalaria straminea. Next base: position 8,795 of record JADKLZ010002608.1, read on the forward strand.
AAAAACGGCAAGAAAATACTGCAAATTTTAATTCAGATATGAAAATCAAAAGACTGATACCTGCGATATTGCACCAAATTTGTTACCAGGGTACCTTTTGTTTTAGCTTTCTGCATTTTAATTATTACTATCACCATACTCTTTTGCTTCCCAGTATAGACATTGAGGCCACTGTTATTTATTTGCATAACAAACAGTCATTTAAAAAACAACAACAGAATAACTGCCATAAGAATCATGCATGGGACCAAAACTATTTAAAACTGTTCAAAGAAGTCCTAACCATCACGTATAATCGTTTTCTTGAAAGGGGAAGTTTAGTCTGTCTACTGATGGCTCCTTAAATATAAGTGGATGTCAAAGCAAACTGTCAGCAAAAGATATTTGAAGAATCGTAATGATAAACGGAACCGATTCACTGCAGCTTCTTTGAAGTTTTCGCCAAACAAAATCTCAGTGGCAAGGTGTTGAATCTGGACAATTTGGATATAATTGTGTAATGTAAATCTCATTAAATCCTAGGCATTGGACATAATTTTCAAAGATTTTCTGACATAAGAAGACGATCTCTTCGACAGTGAAGAGTGGTTCTTTTTAAGCCGAGTTTTAGCTCATGAAATTTCAATATCTATAACGGAGAAATCAAAGAAAGTGTTTCAACAGAACTAACTGACAATGGTGGTGGATTGGACGATTTTATGCCACATCTCATCTCATCTGAATGAACTCAACATGTACGGAAAAACAAACTGATTTTCTTTTTAAAAATCCATTTGTGACTTGTGTGTCAAAAGCTACCCTAGCCAGCCAATGCAATTGGCGGGAACCCTACACAAGCGGTCAAAATTTAAAGAAAAAGACGAGGATATTTCTGCTTACCATAGACGCATGGAATGTGACACCGATATATCTGATATATTACAAAGACGAACTGCAATACTAGCCATGGAGCACTAATGGTACAACATAGACATAGCAGCACTGAGTGAGACACCGCTTGCAGACGAGGGTGAACTATGTGAAAGCGAATCTGGATATACTTTCTTCTGGAGCTGTAGAAGCACTGAATTACGACGTGAATCTGGAGTCAGCTTTGCGATAAAAACATCATTAGTATCTAAACTAGTCGGACCTCCTAAAGGAATAAGTGACAAGATGTCTTTACATAACGGAAAGAAACACATTTTTATTGTTAGTTGTTACGCATCCACCATGACCAACCCAGATGAAGTCATTACAAAATTCTATGAAGAACTTAACTCCACCATACTTAATTTACCAAAAACAGATAAGCCACTCATTCATTCTTGGTGACTTCAACGCAAGAGTCTTCTCTGGCTATCCCATCTGGAAAGGAGATTTAGACCAATTCGGGATAGGTCAATGCAACTGCAACGGACTATTATTACTCCAGACCTGTTCCGAACATAAGCTGCTCTTATCAAACACAATATTAAGTCTCCCAATGAGAAAGCGAACTTTCTGCATCTTCGCTCAAGACACTGGCACCCCATAGACTACGTCGTTACCAGACAATCTGACCGTCAGGACATAACAAATGATAAAATGAAAAGTCGCTTACAGATGCGATTGAGAACAGTCTCAAGCCCGCCCCTCTAGCAGAATCAAATGCAGATAAAAGCTGGGAATGTTTTAAAGAAGCTATCTATAGCACAGCATAAAGCATACTCGGAACTATGGAGAGAATGCATCATAACTGGTTTGATGAAAACAGTACTGAGATCAGAAAACTATTAGATAAAAAGCACAAGATCCATAAACTGTATCTTAACTATTCTGAACAACCCAAACTCCCAGTCCACTAAAGATGTTAAAGATGTTTTCACAAACATCCACAAAGTCATTCTACTAAATGCTGATCGGACAGATAAGAAAAAAATCCTTAAACAATGGGCCGAGCTCTTTGAAAAGGTTTTGAATACACCTTCAATTATAGACAGGCTACAGCAAGTACCAATAAATGAAACAATGGATGCCCCACCCCCCTCTAAGCTAAAGAAAACCGATCTCGCCATTCAAACGCTAGAAAGTGGAAAAGCCCCAAGAGCTGACTCCATTCCCGCAGAGGTCTAGAAAAAATGGATTAGCCTTGATTGAAAGACTGAGATGTCCTTAATTATGTGGGAACGAGAGTCAATACCACAAGACTTGAAAGATGCCAAATCTGCAAGAACCACAGAGGAGTATCTTTTCTCTTGATTGCTGGAAAAATCCTCGCACGCATTCTAAATTGGCTCATGCAACCACTAGAACATGGTCTACTACCAGAAAGCCAGTGCGACTTCAGAATAGAGCGTGAAACCACTGACATGATCTTTTCGACAAGGCAGCTCTAGGAAAATGCCAGAACAAAATGCTGATTTTGTTCTCAATATTTGTCGACATAACAAAAGTATTCTACACTGTTAGCAGATAATTAGTCTGGAAAATCATGTCAAAGTATGTATGTTCACAAAAATTCATATCCATGGTAAGACTATTTCATGATGGCAAGAAGGCTCGTGTCCAGAGCCCTCCAAAGTATCAAAAGGGGTAAAACAAATTCACAACTAGAGAAAACAACGGGAAAAATATAACATACAGATTTCATGGTGGCCTATTCAACCCGAGGCGGCTCAAAGCAAAATGAAAGATAAAATCAGCAGTAATTAGGACTTGCTATTTGCTGATGACTGCACCCTAAATGCCTGTTCTGGAAATGATCTGCAGAGCATCGTTAATGACTTCTTAAGAGCATGTTCAGGCTTTGGCTTTACCATTAGCCAAAACAAACTGTCTTATATTTGCCTGCTCCTAGTATCTTGGAAGCTAACTCTCCAGAAACGGAAAGAACGATAATAAAATCGACACGTATATCGCCAAGGCCAGTGCATCCTATGGCAGACTGTCTAAAAATGTCTGGATCAGACGACGTATCACAACAAATATAAAGCTATGGATCTATCGAGCTGTCATCTTCCCTACATTGCTCTATGCCTCAGAAACGTGGACAGTGTACAGAAAACATGCAAAGAAACTGAACCACTTCGACACGACATGTCTAAAAAACAATACGGAATGTCTAATGGCAAGAAAAATTATCACATACAAAAGTCCTTGGAAGAGCTGTTCTGCAAAGCATCCACATTATCTTGATGCAGTCCCAGCTGCGATTGGCAGGACACATCTGCAGAATGAAAGACCGCCGCATCCCTTAACGACTCCTGTATGTCCAATTACGGGAATGAAAGCGCTCACAAGGCGGACAAAGAAAATGCTTTATGGACCCCCTCAAAGCTTATCTAAAATTGTTCAGCATAAACCCAGCCATCTTCGAAGCAGAAGGACATGACAGAGCATGATGGCGTCGCGCTGTGTAAACTGGTGCACAAATAGCTGAGGACAAGAAAACAGCGCTGTTAGAAAAAAAAACCAGAGAAAGGCCAATGACACTAGCTCCAGCTGGAATAACCTGCCCAGTGTGCAGCCGAAGTGTGCAGCCGAACATAACGGGCTCACATAGGTCTTACCAGCCACATGAGGAGGCACAAAACCCCAGTGCAAAGCCCTCAGCCCCCTGGATAATAAAAGTGGTCATCATCGAACCACGATAGACGAACTATATTATATTGATAGAAGCTAGGTAGCTTTCTTTTTAGCGGCCCCCGTAAAATGTCCATCTTTCGTCTGTCACACTCAGGGCGCCAAAACTAGAAGAGATACGAAAAATATTTTTTCACCATTAAATGCGGCTTGAAAAGTTTAGGTGCAACTGCTACTTTTAGTTTTCTAAAAGCAAACCGTTTAATTTATAAAATTAATTATGCAAGCGATTTTTTTAATAACAAAACACCAATTCTGAAACAATTACGTAAATGTAAGGGAGGAAATGTTACTAGAAAAAATGATTCTGGCATGTAGATATCACGCACATTTTTTAAAATGAATTTCTGTCTGTCTGTCCGTCTGTCCGTCTGTCAGACTCAGAGCGCCAAAACTAGGAGAGATACGAAAAATACTATTTCACCATTAAATGCGGCTTGAAAAAAAGTTTAGGTGAAACGGCTACTTTTAGTTTTCTAAAAGCAAACCGTTTAATTTATAAAATTAATTATGCAAGCGGTTTTTTAATAACAAAACACCAATTCTAAAACAATTACGTAAATGTAACGGAGGAAATGTTACTATAAAAATGCTCCTTTCACATAGATATCACGCACATTTTTTAAAATGAACTTTTAGCAGCGGCTTTCGTGCACTAGCGTAAAGCCAGGAAATGACATGATTCTAAACTAATTTCTTAAATTTAAAAAAAAAATCTGATTTAAAAAAAAAAATTGTTTAGTGCCCCCATAAGAATGAAAGAAGCATATTTTTGTGCGTTTTGTCTGTTGGTTGGTCTGTCCGTCACGGTTAGAAAAAAAACAACACTAAAGGCTTTTGAAAATATGATTTAACCTTTACTGTTCTTTCAGAAATATTGCGATAGTTTAAGGATGGGAGCATACAGGAATTGAGCCAGGGACCAACGATAAATCCGAATTAAAGTCTAGTGCCCAAACATCAAGATAAGGCAAGTTTATACCCTGCTCGCCATCCTCCGTCGTCCAGCGAGAAGTTAATTATTTTCAACTTAGAAGGAACATCCGAAACATCTTGCGAATAGGCGGATCTGACAGGGATCCGACTCCAAAGGGGGCCGCCTCTGAATTTGTGTATCACACAAAATCTCTTTGTAATCTTGTTCTAAAGTTAGATTTTTGTGTTGTTGTTTTTTTCTTTTTGGTTTAATATTGAAAACCTCTTTTATTAGGCTAGACCATGGGTCTCAAACTCATATCATCGTGTGGACCGCAGTGGAAAGTAACAACCAGTCAGCGGGCCGCACCACGAAAAGAGAATTTTTTTAAATTAAATTTTACGAACACTACTGTCACTGCAATTAAATGCTAAAATAAAGTTTTTATAATTATTAATTACATTTAGTGTAGTTTATTACATGCACAGGCAGTTTAGTACTTCTAAATAAGTTGACATTGTCTCTGTCACTAATAAAAAAAATAAACTGTAGTTCCCAAACAAAAAAACAACTATAATTACTAGGCCTATTGAAGATGGCTCAGGTTTCTGTCCACTCAGCTCAAAGCGTTTGGCAGAGACCAGACCATCGACGTTAGGCCTGAAGTCCCCTATAGCGGCAAGCCGCAAGGTTGCTCTCAGATGCTCAGCAGTCAGTCTTGAACGTAATGTTGTTTTGTTGATCTTCATTCTGGAGAAAAACTGTTCTCAAACGTACCTACTCCCAAACATCGTTAGCATTCTAGCGGCTGCGCAGAATAAGTTTGGAAACTTCTCTCTGGGAAGAAACTGGTAGAAATCTTGCATCTGAATGATTTGATGCGGTCAAACATCAGGGTAATCAGCTGCTAAGTGCCCTATAGTTGTGAGTTGAGTGCATTGAGATGTTGCGTGATGTCAGTAAGAAAAGCAATATCCGACAAAAACATTGGGTCACTGAGCTGAGGTATGTCTCGGTCTTTCATTGCCATGAACAATGCTATATTTCCTGTTTCAGTTCAAAAAATATCTACAGCACTTTTCCACGACTTAACCATTTGACTTTCGTATGATACAGCAAATCTCCATATTCCGTTTCTAAATCAGCTAGAAATGACAGTGACACCTCATTTACTGATTTGTGCAGTTGTAAATCATTTCACAGCTTATGTGTGGTCATTGTAAATTTTATCTATTTTTTTTTAATTCGCGGACGTGGACGCGGGTCGCACAAAATAGATTCGTGGGCCACATGCGGCCCGCGGGCCGCGTGTTTGAGACACCTCGGCTAGACTATTTTTACGCTTCATGGTTTAGGGACAATGTCATAGCTAAACAATAGTGTAGGTCTGTTACTCAGGAAGATATATAAGATGGTATTTAATTAGTTTCTTTTTTTTAACAAATTGCTATAAACTTAAATTGTGTAATGTTTCTATAAATAGTTCATGTGGAAGGATAACATTTATAATGATGAGATATACTCTATATCAGGGGTTCTCAACCTGTGGGTCTTGACCCCCTTGAGGGTCGATTGACCATTTGCCAGGGATCGCCTATGACCTTGGAAAATATGGTTTGTTATTGTCTACTCTTCTATTGCTGTATGTGTGTGTGTTGGGGGGGTTGCTGCATAGTGGGGGATTTTAAAAAGGGGTCGCCGAGCTTAAAAGGTTGAGAACCGCTGCTCTATATATTTATAATAAATAGTTATTTCACCAAAGTAGTTCAAGTTTCGTGAAAAGCCATCCTATAGTGCTTCTTTCGGCGTAATTTTATTTTTGATCAGAAAAAGAAATTAAATATAATAATAATATTCTTGATTATTTCTGAATTTAATTTTTCCATTAAAGTAAGGTAAATCGATTTGGAGACACGGGAAGGGGTGGAAAGGTATGCTTCTTTAACCTTATATTTTACTATAGGGTAGAGGAGTGGGTGGTGGTAGATTAGAATTGACAAAACATTGACCATCATCAACTCCATTCTATACGGTATTTACTTATGATTCTTAGATCTTAATCTAATGAAAGACATGGGTAGACAGACTTTTTTACCAAATTGACTTCTTTTCTTGACTGTGTTATCCATTGTAATAAATCCAAATGAGAAAAGAATTAAATAGATCCAACACTCTAGGAAAAAATAAAATAAAAGAAATAGCATGTAAGAACAAGTAACACAAACATTGTATGTATAATCCAAATATCAAGAATTATATCCAACACATCCGTTAACATTGTGAAATTTACTTGTTTTATATCCAATTGAGAAAATTAAATATCCTGAATTGAATTATAAGTATCCAGAGAGAGCTACTAACAGTGAATGAATCATAGCTTTTCATGTTACTTATATACTCGTTTGGAAAAAACCTGTGACCTAAGGTCATTGCAAGGTTGTGCTTTTATTTAGGTTACATTTGATCACCGTCTTTGATGTGAATGCGGGAGTTATTGATTATTTACGTAGGGAGGAGATTTTATGTTTGCATCAAGTGATATTTATGTTCGCCAATCTATGTCATCACTCTGTGTTAGATGTATTTGTTCATCATTAATTATTTCTGATTGTTTAATTAAACTCGTTCCTTGAAGACTGCAACATACTTCTTCGCTATAGTTGAAGCTACCTGGATAATGAGCAGTATGTCACCTTTTTTTTTTTTTTTACATTTTTGTTAATTATCCCATGTGTATGTATTATTGTTTGCTCTATAAAAAGACATCTAAAAATGATATAAATAAACTTGTTTATGACTTTCTGTTCGAAAGTTCAGAAAAAAAAAGTAAATTTAGTGAACATATTTTATATCTATTGATGAAATAGAAAGATACTTACTGATGGGCTAGAGCTCTCATTCGTCGATGTGTAACTGTTTAGTGTTCTTAATTTAAAAGTGTGGAATTTGTTATAATTATGATTGTCTAAATTTGTTTGACGTTCCACAGCTTTTTTTTTCTCATTAAAGTCTGGTACAGAAAAAGGTTTAAATATATTATTTGGTCTGAAAGTTAATACAATACATTTAAGAGTGTCTTTTTATCAAGTACAATGGCTTTTTAGTTGTTGTTTTATAAATTCATTCTAATATGTGAAAAAAAAAGTCATTTTCTGTTAGTTTCAAAAATCGTAAATCGAAATAATTCACGTGTATTGATTTTTGTCATCTTATGTACATTTAAATACATTGATTACCTAGATCTTCTTAGGTTATGTATTATGCTGCAAAATAATAAATATGGGTGAATTTTCTATTTTTTTTTAAATAAACATTAAAAGATTATTAATAGGAAAAAAATCGTTTTATAAAATTTATAAACGAGGAATTGTCTTTTTTTAAATATATTTTTAAAATGTTTGTCTTTATTTAATTTCACTACAATAGGCCATTATCTAAAATATTGAAAGCTTTATTAAAATCTGCTTGCATTTTTTTCAAACATCTCTTGTCTTTAACAACCTCTTGGTGAACGGTGTGTAGATTGGGATATAGTTTATGGAAATACCTTAGCCAGTGCAATAAGCTTAATTCTATTTTGCACCCCGGCAGCCATTTTACTTACTCCCCAAGCACGGATTACCTTAATCGCTACATGTAACCAAAAGTTCCACCCAGGCACCAAGTTTAGACTGCATCAACACTGCTTCATATAAAAAAACAGCTATTGTTGAATCAAATCCGATTAACCTTTTATATGCTTTTGACTATCGTCTTGATGTTCCCGATTTGGAGCCTAGCTCTGAAGGTTTGGTATAGAAAGTAATAAATTTCGTTTATCAAATGACACCTGAAACATGTCAAACAAGCAAAATATAAAACTACAACTGAAATTATTATTAATAGCAACAAAAGTGATTTAACAGTTTACCTCCAAGGCTAAACAAAACAAGATTACAAAGAGATTTTGTGTGATACACAAACTCAGAGGCGGCCCCCTTTGGAGTCTGATCCTTGTCAGATCCGCCTATTCGCAAGATGTTTAGGATGGCGAGCAGGGTATAAACTTGCCTTATCTTGATGTTTGTGCACTAGACTTTAGTTCGGATTTATCGTTGGTCCCTGGCTCAATTCCTGTATGCTCCCATCCTTAAACTATCGAAATTTTTCTGAAAGAACAGTAAAGGTTAAATCATATTTTCAAAAGCCTTTAGTGTTGTTTTCTAACCGTGACGGACAGACCAACCAACAGACAAAACGCACAAAAATATGCTTGTTTTATTCTAATGGTGGCACTAAACAATTTTTTTTTTTAAATCTGATTTTTTTTAAAAATTAAGAAATTAGTTTAGAATCATGTCATTTCCGGGCTTTACGCTAGTACACGAAAGCCGCTGCTAAAAGTTCATTTTAAAAAGTGTGTATGATATCTACATGCCGAAAGCATTTTTTCTAGTAACATTTCCTCCCTTACATTTACGTAATTGTTTTAGAATTGGTGTTTTGTTATTAAAAAATCGCTTGCATAATAAATTTTATAAATTAAACGATTTGCTTTTAGAAATCTAAAAGTAGCCGATGCACCTAAACTTTTCAAGCCGCATTTAATGGTGAAATAATATTTTTCGTATCTCTTCTAGTTTTGGCGCTCTGAGTGTGACAGACGGACAGACGGACATTTTGCACAAGCCTAATAGCGGCTTTTTCCCCTTACGGGGGCCGCTAAAAAGTGAAATATGATTTTCAAATGTTTTAACTGTAAATATTTTAAATAAATTGTTTTTAAATAAATAAAATATGACATCACTATCATGTAATCTTGCTTTTCACTTTGTTATATAAGTCAGTGACCCGGTTGCATGTATTCCAAACAGATTATTAACACTTTCCATGTGGGGTTATTCTCAATTTCAAGGAGTAACTTCCGCAGCGCTGGTTAGTGCCGTGTTACTCTCAGAAAGTAACTTTTTCATACAAAGATACTGCAGTCGAAGAACTGAAAATGTCTCTTGATAAGAGAAGTATTGCTGAAGAGACTCCAGGGGAATACCTTTTACCACAGTCAGAGAAAGCATATGAAGTAAGTTGCAGATGTGCCTGCTCAGGCCCATCTGCAACTGACAAATCTCACCCATGCCACATATGCGGCGGGCTTTTCAAAGCGAGGATTGGACTTAACAGCCATCTTCGAGTCCATAGGAAATGAGAAATGCGCTCATCTTCAAACACGAAGGAGGAGCTATATTAGAAGTAAGTAATACAAATGATAAGTCAAGTGATGGCATTCCAATACCAAATAGAAGAAAACTAAGAGACTGAAACAACTTGAAGAAGGACTTCACAAAAGACAAGATTGTTTTTTTGGAAGTCGAAGATAGAAAAAGTAAAGCTTAAGGCAGAACCACATGATTTGTCAAATGTTACATGATTTTGAAAAATCAGCACTAATGGAGAGATATTCTGAAGTGTGTAGCAGCAGCTATTTAGTACTTTGTAAAAAAAAAAACAACTCAAGCTTACGTGGTCACAACGAAAAACTGAATTCACACAATCCTGGGAATTACCTAGAATCTTTGAAATTTTTTGCAGAATTTGATGAAGTTAAAAAACACCTCCTACATAGAAACGAATATGGGAAGACATATTTTTGTCACCAGAAATTCAAAATTAATAAATTTGATGGCAAATAAAGTTAGGGAATCAATTGTTGGGAAAGTCAAACAAGTTTTTTTTTCTGATGCTTGCTTCCCTCCCCCCAGATGTTTCTCGTCAAGAACCGGTATCCCTAATAGTTCGTTACTTGGTTGATTATAATTTTGAAATAAAAGAGTCATTCATTGGTTACTTTGAAATGTTGAAACCTAATTGACAACATTATGAAGAACTTGTTCTGAAAACTTTTAAAGACATTGGATTGGACTTTGATCTGTGCAGATGTCAAACCTATGATAACGCAGTCACAATGAGTAGCCGTCTGTCTGGCCTGCAGTGATGTCTCTTAGACATAAATCCAAATGCAACATTTCAGAACTGTGATAATCATTCTCTGAACTTGGCAGCTGTTCATTCTGCTGAGATAGATCCAGCGATTGTCACCATTTTTTGGAACTGTACATGCATTTTTAAACTTTATTTCCAATTCACCCTAGAGATGGGCTAAACTGAGAGAAGCTTGAGCCGGAAGTTTAAAAAAGGAGAGTAATACAAAGTCGTCTGCAAGATAAAAAGCTACGTTGGCAGTTTCCTTGCATCTCGACAAAATCATCAAACTGTTGGAGAATTAGAATCAACAACTGAGAGAATAGACACTAAAAGCAATGGAAAGAATCTTCTTTATCTTCTTCATGCAGAGGAAAATTATAAATTTTTCGCTTATCTGTAATTCTGGTCAAATTTCCTGCTCAAAATCAAAATAGTTCAGAAGAAACAACAAAGTATGGACTACAAATACAATAAGCTGCTGAAGAAATTAAAATCATTTCATGCTTTCTGTAAAATGATAAGAAACTGACGAAACTGATCATCTAATACATCGAAAGAGCAAAAGAAGGTTTTGAATGCTATGGATTTCCTGTAATAAAAAATGTCAATAAAACTGCAATTTAAACGTATTATGTCAGAAGTGCTGGACATATTTCATATGGAGATGAAGTACAGATTCAAAAGGCTTGAAAACCATGTGGACACCTTTGGGTTTCTTCTTGAACCAAGACACCTCTTGGAATCTATGGATGATGACACGCTGATAAAAAAAAACTGTTACTTTTTTTCTGCTTGCATGATGAAATACAGACCAATCACTTATGCACGAGCACTTTTCATCAACAAAGTAATGCTACAATCACCAATTAACATATTCAGGAAGCTAGCTTCATACGGTAATGATGTGTGCTCAAACGTTACAACATGCATGCGAATACTATGACACGAGTCGAGTCTGTGACCTATTTCGACCAGTTAATAGAAGTGAGGTCAAGTCCGTGCTACTGCCCAGCGTAAACAAGTTAATTTAGGTATCCAATCAGAGAAAGATTTTAAGGGAAAAATAGCATACGTCAGCTTCTAGAAGGTCTAAGTTACTAAAAAAAATTATCTGAGAAGTTTCCATGATTCTGGAATGTACGATTAAAAAGGTATAAAAAAAAAAGGAAAAGTTAGACGGGGTACTTGCTTAGTAATGGTTTGGTAGAGTATTAAGTTTTGTGACATTAGCGGGTCCGTTAATTAAAGTTTCATGAGATGAAGTGATATTAGTTGAAGTGCTATTAGTTGAACTGATATTAGTTAAAGTGATATTAGTTGAAGTTACATTAATTGAAGTTACAGTAGTTGAAGTAATTATATGTGAAGTTTTGTATATCTTTAAGATATGAATTGAGAAGTTATTTATATAAGTTGCAGAAGTATTATTTAAGACGTTTTGGAGAAAATACAGAGATCTTTCTTCCTTTTTATTTGAATTAACTAGTATATTAATAACAAGATTACAAAGAGAGTTTGTGTGATACACAAACTCAGAGGCGGCCCCCGTAGGAGTCGGATCCCTATCAGATCCGCTTTGATCTCTCAAAAGTTCATTTTAAAAAAAATTATATAAAAGATAAACGACAGAAATATACATCTTCCGTGCTTTGATCTCTCAACGGGGGCCGCCTCTGAGTTTGTGTATCACACAAACTCTCTTTGTCGCTGCTAAAAGTTCATTTAAAAAAATTATATCAAAGATAAACGACAGAAATATACATCTTCCGTGCTTTGATCTCTCAACGGGGGCCGCCTCTGAGTTTGTGTATCACAGAAACTCTCTTTGTCGCTGCTAAAAGTTCATTTAAAAAAAAATTATAT
>JADKLZ010002609.1:863-13442 GCA_021533235.1 Biomphalaria straminea
TATATATATATATATATATATATATATATATATATATATATGTGCTGTACACACGTTTATGCATAGGATTAGGGTTTACTGGGCGTTAGGGTTAGGGTTTGGAAAAAAATCGCCCCCCTCCAAAGTTCTGGATCCGCTAGTGCTAAGAGCCAGTAACCACCTTAAGACATGTATTTCCAGTTGTTATTCTTATAATCATTGTGTATCATTACGTATTATGGAAGTTTTTAATGTTACCCGCTGTGATGCGGACGTTATTTGTAATCTATACTGGATAATTGAATATATCGATGTATACTTGATACCGCTCTTTTGACGGACGTATGTTACTTGTGAACCCATGTGATTGACGAGAGAAGTGCAACATTATTTTATTACCACCAATAAACGTTATATTTTTCTGCCAAAAATCTGACTCCATTCTTGCTGTTTTAATAAGTTATAATGGTTTAATTCAATAATATACACCTAAAATTAGCACGGGGCTTATGAAAGTGCGGGACCCACTGCGGCCACGTAAGAGGCTAAGACCGGCCCTGCTTTTCTCTTGATTCAATTTTTCTTACTTCTCAATAGTTGAGACTGTTCGTTGGTAACATATACACAAGTAGGAGAGCTATCAAGCTCAGTTTTCCGAAGACGAATTCCTTTAAAATCAAAAACAAAAGAAAAGTGTCATAAGATTCAATGTTCTCACGCATCACCTATTAACTGTGGGTAAGGCCGCAATTATGATCCGGCTTCTGCAGTGGACGATGTACACGTTTGCCTGACCATCAATCCCGCAGCCGTGCACTGCCGTTCCTCCAAACCAGATTCAGCTTCAGATCACCACCAAAAAGATGTCTTTTGCCGTACTCCTTTCTCTGTCTAAATGTAGCAAAATATTTAAGCTACCTATGGAGCGATGTAGCGTTATTATGTACTGAGTCTCTGTTTTCATATGTTTGCCTTTTAATTTCATTACTGAGGTTGTACTTTGTGATATAGTATAAGTTTGCTTTGATATTATTGTTGTTTCTATGTATCGATATTGTATAGTGTGTATATATTATAGGCCTACTATTAATATTATTATTTAAAATCTTTGAGTTTTCTAAATGGTATATAAAATCTACATTTTTTTATTTGAAATTTATTTGTCGTAACCATGATTCAAAAAGGATGTTTTCTTCTATTTCTACTCAGAATGAAATTAGCAGAAAGTTTCGGCCTCATAGGAGCTCAGCAAATATTCATTACAGTAAATATCTGCTGAGAGCGCACTCATACAAACACACACAAGAAAGAAGCATAACTCTTTAACGTTTGTTGCTCGTTTCTTTTTGTGTCAGATAGATTTAGCTCCCCTCGGAGAACTTAATTACTAACGCATTCAGTAGTAGAATTATCAATGACTTGAACAAGTGGAAGGTATTGCCGGGGCAATGTTGTATGGGAGGTAGGAACATTGTTATAGGGAGAAGGGTAGGGTAGGGGGCAAGAATTAAAATTGAGCTATAAAAGAGAGGAGGGGATTTTTGGCACGCAGGTCTAATCAATGGCGTCTCAAATGAATGATTTATACAGTTAAGAATAGACGTTACGATTAACTGTGGTCTCCTCTGTTGTCATAACAAATCACAAGCTAGTGTAGACTTTTGGTATATCAATTAGCAAAGAAACTGCTCTTGAATATTGAATAATATAAGTATGTTACTTTTGAAGCTTTGGAAAATATCCATAAAATATTATCATTATTTCACTTTTTCATTTTTATTAAGTCCACACAATAGGCAATTAATTCTAAGTTGAAAATAGAAAATGACGAGTATAGTAATGAGTTAAAAGTGGATTATGTAAAGTTGTGAACTAATGATTCCATCATGAATCAAACATAATAAAAATATTTCTTTACCCATTTTTTTAATGTCCACATATTTAGCATACATATGACCTATACTTTTTATGAAGACACCAAGTAAGACACCACTAGTAATGAAGTGCTCAGAGGCGGCCTTAGCAGTGCGCGGGGTGCTGGGCGAATGTCATATGCGGGGCCCTGAGCTGTAAGGAAGACAATATATATCGTACCACATCAGGCATACGGTAACAAGGAATCTCCAATCGCGGGGCCCCTCTCAGACGCGGGGCCTGGGGCGGTTGCCTCACTTGCCACCCCCTAAGGCCACTACTGGAAGTAAGCATAACACGACCAGGCAACCATCTTATTTGCCTTTCTTGAAATTCATTGCGTAAGAGTGATACATGTAGAAACTCGCCTCACATCGACTTACAGTGTGTCCTATCAAGGCCGCAGCACGATTCAGGGTTGGAGTAACTACATTAGTGAGCGTAACAAACAAAGCGACAAAAAATTTAACTCCATGCATGCCCCAGATATACTGTATAATTTGGTCTGCCCGCGCTTTAATTTGTTCATAAGGTCAAACCTAATGACACAGTATTATAGCCTTCCACTTAAATGAATCACGGGTTGTACAATGCGCTGATTACGTCAAGTACGATAACTCTAGCTCAAACAGATTTAGTCGTCTTCAAGTTATTTCCTCCATTTTTTTTTTTTTTGGCTTGCTTTTTATGACCATTGGGTTTCAGTTGGAAACGAATGTTTCTGTAAATTGAGCGCTTTTTTTTCACTTAGAGTATTTTCTTTCTGTATACATTTATTACTAGTTTTAGTTCTAGGTCTGTGTGTAGGATTATGGGGTCCTGATCTAGATTTTTCACTCAACCCCCAATCCCTTTATATATGATGTAAAGAAACATAGTCCACTGATAAAGAGCAGAGCAATAGTTAAACATTCCCCCCCCCCCCCGGGGTGGGGAACAAGCTTTTTTTTTAGCTCATCAAAAAAGACGAAACTCACTTTAAAACCATGGGGGAGAAACTAATCAATTACAGTTCAAAATACTTTTTTGTTTGTTATTGCCCTTGTTTTGTTCATAACTGCCACATACTGCATTCAAGAAAACGACTATTTCTGTATCGATACTGTTGAAAACTTTTTCAGCATGTTTCAAGACAAAGTAAAAGCATACACAAGTTTACGTTCACATCATGACCTGAGGATTACCTACGCTTTACATGTGACTTATCAAAGGACTATTAACAGGGCCTGCCTGAACTCTTTCTCTCCGTAATTATTTACCACATTCCGGTGGAATCAACGTTGGTATCGTCTGTTAGGAGAGAAAGAGTTAAGTTAAGTTAAGGCACCGGGGTAGAAGTTTTGTGGGGGCCTTTACACGTTTGCAAAAGCTTTAGTAAAAATCCATTCATTGAAAAAAAAAAGTAAATAGTAAGGTTCCCCTTTCAGGGAAGAGGAGGTACAGGTCATCTGTTTCTTTGGCTTACGGTTAACGAGGGTGTCATGTGGCCAGCACAACGTTCAACCGCCTTTTTTTTTTTCTCAACTAATGTCAGATATCCATTAGAGCTGAGTGGACTCGAAGGAGCTCGAAGATATCGAAGTTAAAAAATCCCAGTCTTCATCAGGATTTGAACCCTGGACCCCGGTTCGGAAGCAAAACACTTTACTGCTTGGTCACGGAGCCGTCATATAAAAAAATATATTTAAAAAATGCTTATATCTATAAGCAAACCATAATTTAGTATAAAGAAATGGAGTACTTTTAGATTTGATCCCATTTATTTGTTTTCGTAATATCTTCTATACATTTTAAATTCATTCTTCTAAAATATGGCATGTTTTTAGATATCGAAAGTATTATTTGTAAATGCATAAATGAATTTTTATTGAGGCTTTTGAAAAGTATTAAGGCATCTATGAAAATCCAGCCCCAGGGCTTCAACTTACTTAAATCCGGCCCTGTTTTGAGATTGTGGAGGTTAGGTTCTAAATTGAAACACTGCCGTAGATCAAGAGGTCTTAGCCATGACAGTGCTGCCAACTAAACAATTTAAACTATTTTCATTAGAATGTGTAGTTTGAAATTATATAAATTAGATATTTTTCCTAAATCTTGGGCCGTTGTCCCACATGCCCTCCCTTAAATCCGACCCTACTGACTAATGCGGTGCAATTTATGTACATAATGTGTGAGTCTCACTATTGTTAAGACTTTCTTAAAGCGCTAGTAGGTCAATGGAAGCATCCATTCACCGGCGTAAATGAATCTGTATATCAGCGTTTTCAGAGCAGATTTTTTTTTAAACAATTGCTTCCAACTTCAGACGCTCGGGCTAGAGATGAATGTTATGAGCTTTTCAATGTCAATCTTTAAGGTGGAGAACGATCCCTTGACGAACGGTGTGCTTATTAGGACAAATCCTATTGTGACATTTCTATGTGTGTCTTTTGTTTGTTATTTATATTTAACTCCAGACTGAGTAAGAGGTTATTTATTTCCTTTGTTTACGGTCTCCTTTGTTCAGTGTGTTGACGTGTTATTGTTCTTGTTGTTTCTGTGTTTGCAATCTTGGGTTTGTCTTGGGTTTTGTCTTGGGTTTTGTCTTGTTCATGTCTCTTGTTCATGTTCACAAAGTGGAGTTGTGTTTTGTAATTCATTCTTAAGTGATAATATGACACCAATATCTATGGACAGACTATTGAAGATGATAACAGTGATACATTTTTTAAGGGTTAGTGAATTGTTCGTTGTGTTCTTTCCAAATGGTTCGCTTAAATTTTTAATTGTAATCAGTTTCGGCTAAAAGCCAGTTCTAAATAGGAGGATGTGGTGGCTGAGCGGTAGAGCACTTTGGCTTCCGAACCGGGGGTCCCGAGTTCGAATCCTCACAAAGGCTTGGATTTTTATTTTCGGGATCTTTGGACGCCTCTGAGTCCACCCAGCTCTAATGGTTACCTGACATGGGTACATTAGTTGGGGAAACGTAAAGGCGGTTGGTCGTTGTTCTGGCCACAAGACACACTATGTTAAGCGTAGTCCACATAGACCATTAAGTATGAAAGGCAACTTTACATATTTTCTTTAGTTCTAAGTAATTTCCTTAATTGTAGTAAGCTCTTGTAAAGACCAAATGACATAACTAAAGAAAATATGACTTAGTAAACTTAAGAAAATAAACAGATGTTCCATTCAAACTATTCTATGAATTCATAGCAAGTAAAAGGAGAAAGTTCTCATCAATAAACTCTGTAGTACAGTGATTCCCAACCTAGTTCGACCAGCGGGCCATTTCGATTTCCGACACTTGTATCGCGGGCCATATAATAGAAAAAAGTTCAAAAACGAAATGGAATAGAGCTGCAACATTTTCTTTTAGAAACCTGTGGGTGTAGTTCCTACTTTACGTAATGAGACATTGGAAGTTTTTATTTTTTTTACGCGCCGGTAAATGACTGTATTTCTCTAGTTAAAATGTGAGTAGCATTGAATCTAGCTTTACAACCGACTCATTTTCTGGTCTCCTTATCGTATTCTGATCGATCCTACAATATCTAGGCGTAGTTTAACAATCGAACTGCTCGAACCGAGAATGCCGTCATAATTGGTTTTATAATGACGTTTATATTTTGTTGTTGGTTTAATGTTTAGACGGCCACACTTTCATTACAAATTAAATATGTTGGCTATCCGTTCCGTTTTGCAGGTGGATTCTAACAGAGTCCACATGTAGTTTCTTCGGCACTTCGAAAACGTTCAAAACTTGATGATCGTGGAACCAATCCATCACAGAAAGAGTAAGGGGCCCTAATGTGGGGGGCCCTAATGTGGGGGGCCCTAATGTGGGGGAAAGATAGATTTTTAGTCTTCTTTTCTTTTTCGGAGGAGGGAGGATTTTCTACACATTCTGTCGACGTTTTTGCGGGCCCAATGGAACCACTTCGCGGGCCGGATCTGGTCCATGAGCCGTGTTTTTTGCCATCCCTGGTGCAGTGTAAATACAAATTACAAATAATATGTTCAAAAA
Source organism: Biomphalaria straminea (assembly GCA_021533235.1). NCBI lineage: Eukaryota > Metazoa > Mollusca > Gastropoda > Planorbidae > Biomphalaria > Biomphalaria straminea. The sequence goes on from JADKLZ010002609.1 coordinate 6,763, forward strand.
CGTCTAGAAAGATCACTGGGGAAAAAAAGCAACAAGATTTTGATTTCTCATAATTAAGTTCTTCCATTAAATGTCCATCTGATATTTGGAGCTATGTAGCAACGGTAATTGCTGCATTCATCATTAATCTTCGGACACGGAGAGCTCAGCCTTATTATTATTATTATTAAGTGTATACGGTTTAAGGCGACATGTGCTTGACCTGATGCGTAGAGTTTTCAGCCCCAGCACTGAGCAGCTTGTTCTGCAGTGCCATCTCCCATCTTGTGTTCTGCTGAAGCCCAATACAGTTCTACTTCTTCTTCTTCTTCTTTTTGAAACTGTCAGGTAGAGTTGAGCCTTCGGCTCTTGGAACTCTAGGCCAGCAAAAGTGAACGAAAGCTCCCTCTCGCCGGCTGAATGAGAACAGTGGTGGATGGGTCAGACTCGCGACAAGAGGCCACGTACACTAAGACTCCCGCCATTTTCCTTTTCTATACCAGGCTAACCGTGCAGGACACGCCATTTGTGTAACGGCCCCTTGAAGAACAGCGCCTGGATTGTGACAAGAATGTGGGAGCTTTTTTACAACTCCGCACAGTGCAATGAGGATGTTCTCGCACCCCCTTAGGCACTCCCACATCAGTCTTGTTTTGCTATCCTTTAGCCTAATCGTTTCCTCCTACGATCGTTTCCACCCGGGCGCCACTATGAGGCAGGGTAGCATGCATGGGATACAGTACTACTGATAGCATTCCTCTCGCCTCAGTACCGGTGACCCGTCATAATAGCGCGGACAAAATAGCGCCGACAAAACAGCGCGAACAAAATAGTGCCGACAAAATAGCGCCGACAAAATAGCGCGAAAATTCCCGACAAAATAGCGCAAGAGAAAATAGCGCAGACTCATATTTACCTGTTACCTGTTACCTATCCCTTAGTCTGGTGGACCGTTGGGGCACCAAGCAAGACTTGTGGACCATCTTTCTCCATTCCTCTCTATCCTTTGCCCTGATTAAAACCTCGTTCAATGGTAGGCCTGTCCATTCTTTGATGTTGTCTTCCCACCGCTTTCTCTGTCTGCCTCTTTTTCTTTTTCCTGGTACTGTTCCCTGGAGGAAGGTCTTTGCGAGTCCTGAAGATCTTGTTACATGCCATACATTTTGAGCTTTCGTTTCTTCACAGTATTTAGCAGGTCATCATGGGGTCCGATCGCTGCCGTAACCCTGACTCATATATGATGTGTATAAAATTACCGGATTATTAGTAATTTAATGTCCTGGGCAGCATTTTTGTTGATGTCACTATTTTTTTAATATTAACATATCTGAAATTATGCCATGTTGGCATAGAAGGAGAGTACTTTAAATTTTATATCATTCCATTTTTTTCACCTTTGATTTAAATGTATAACTTGCTAAAAACAGGATTTTGAAATGTGGTGACCCGACAAAATTATTAGGAAAATACGAAAGTATGTTATACTATAATCTGAAATCTCGGCCAGAGAACAGAACACTGAGAACAAGATTCTGAGGTACAAAGCTGGAGAACGAAGTAAACCAGCAAGCAAAACAAAGTATCTCCAACTAAACAGACGACTTGAAGCGATATTGCAAATGTATTGAAACAAGCCAGTGATGGAATTTCTACGTGACATTTCCAACAATTTAACTATGTGAAAGTTTGTGTGTGTGTGTGTAAATTTGACAATTATCTTTGCGTGTTTTCAAAGTACACTTTTATAGTATACATACATACTACAATTTGAAATTATTCCTTTTACCTTAAATGTTTTTTTTTATGTTTATCTAAAGTGCTTCATGCAAAACGACTGAAAAATTACTATAAAATTAAACAAAAAAAATATTGGCTCTATTCTTATTTTACGAAATCTAAAGTATTTCTTTCAAAATGACTAAAATATATTATTTCTGCGCTATTTTGTCGGTGCTATTTTGTCCGCGCTATTTTGTCCGCGCTATTTTGACGGGGTACCCTCAGTACCATAACTATCGGACCATTCACCATTTTACATTACATAAATATCAATCTATATCAGTGATTCCCAAAGTGGTCCATATGGACCCCCAGGGGTCCACGAGGACTTCCAGGGGGTCCACGAAAGTGAAAAAAAGAATTGGGGTCCATGACATCCAAATGGGGGTCCACGAGAGTGGATCTCATTTAAGAAGGAATTGAGTTTAATATAAATCTCACATAAATGAAATTACCTATTATATCATAGAAATATACATTATTTATACTTTATTATAGCTAGGCCATTAAATATTACACAAATCATTGGAATGAAAAACATATTATAAATTTTAATACTTCATTTAAATAGCTCAATTAGGTCTAGAGCTAACTAATATTTAACATGGCTGAATCTAAATATAAAATAGCGTGTTTTTACCAGTCAGACAGAGTGAGTTGATATAAGCCTTTTAACTAGATGCAGATCTAAATGTGCCTATAATAAACTTCAATTGCTTGTAGATATCGTAAGATCTTTAAAGAAGTCTATTGCTAGTAGGTCTGTTGGTTTGTTTTCTCTGAGTTTTTCGTATTTAGATGTTTTTTCTCTAAGGACACCGGAATAGATTAAACCAGTGATGCCCAACCGAATTCAACCTGTGGGCCATTTTAATTTTCGACTCTCGGGCCAAATCAATGGCTGCCTGTTCGAGCGGTTTGCACGCTGGACTGTCGTTTGGATTTATTGGTGGTCCCGGGTTCAAACCCTGGTGTTAATTTTCAAAAAAATTTTCTTCTTTTCTCGTCGAACTTATATTGCCTATGTTTCTTTTACTTAACAACATTTTATGTAATGGCACCATGAAGCCACCTAAGCTGGAGGATCGTTGGAGACAAAGCCACCCTGATAAGATTTGAAAAACTATTGAACACTCCATGATAAAGATGAGAAAAGATATACAATTGACAAAATATTTGTTTTCAAATTTTAAGGAAAATATAATGGTTTGCTGTTCTTAAAATATTTTGCAAAATTATGAAAATGATATCAAATTGGTGAAAAACATGAATGATTTATAAATATAGCCAAATTTAGCTCAGAGGTCTATATATGAACCGAGTTGTGCCTGTAATAAAGCATTTTTTGGGGCACATGTTCGTTTATGTATGGATAAAGAAATCCACGACAAAATTTCTTTTTGTGAAAACTGATAATTGACAATAAAGTCGAATACACATTTCATGTTTTCAAGGAATCATTCGAAGAAAAATCAAACCCTGTAACTATTATATCAGTAGCATAAATGGAGCAGTAGTAGATCTTGATTGCAGGAATATCTTCAATTTGTTATCAACGCAGTTATGAGAAACTAAATACGCAATTAATTGCTCAAATGTGAAGAGAAAATGACAAAAAAAATATCTCCGTAGCAATGAAAGTCAAACTTGCAAACCTTTAAAAACAAAAAGTTTCCAATGTGTTTAGTGATAGTTAATGATACATATTAATTGTTACATAATGGGTTTACATTTCAATTTTGTTAATAAATTTATTGTAAAAATAGTAAATGTAACTTAAAATGTAGTTTTAAATTACTTTTCCACGCCTCAAGTCACTGGTTGGAAATTATTTAAACAATATGTGTAATTTGAAATTGATAAATTTTCAAAAATTCAATATAACTTAAACAGGGGGTCCACGGAAAACCAGAAAACATGTCAAGGGGTCCACGAGACAAAAAAGTTTGGGAACCACTGATCTATATGTTAATAAAAATCGGATGGGGCTCAATGGAACCAGATACGGACGGTAAGAAGAAATTATTGATTGGTTAGTGGCTATATAGTATGTATGATGAAATATGAGCTGATATGTCGTGTTGCAGATGTAGAGAGAAGAGATGATCTATATCAGTGGTCTTCAATTTTTTGGCCTACCGTCCACTTTTCGTATTTTTTTCTCTCTAAGCAAATACTAGAAAATAAACGTGAAAAGGCCAATATACATGCTGTCAATTGAAGATAGTAATTTTTTTAAAATATTATAAAAAATTATGTCAAATAACTCGCTGTGATTACACACTAAAATTAATCTCATTTTATGACTTTCTTTCAAATACCTTGTGCAATTCCTTAATAAGTGTCACGTAAACATGTTGTCTTGTTCACAAGTCAAGGCCACTTCCCTAGCCAAAAAAACCCGGCAGCTATTTTTAGTTTGTTCCAGAATTTTCAGACACGCGATCTGCAGACGTCTTAATTCAAATTTGATTGGTTAGAATAAATTAGCGGTAAAAAAGAGGCTGGTTTGCAGAGTGCGCCCAAGCAGTCGGACTCTGAATCTTCTTGAGAACAGTCGTATATTTTTGTAAATTTAATATTTTAAAAGAAAGTATGTCTCTGTACAATTACAAGTTCTATTGATATATATTTGTACATAGCTGTACTTATGTTGTATTTAAATAAAGGTTCCAGTATTTTGTTATCAAAGCATTACTCGAGTGAATCCTAGATCGTCTTTGTCATTATTATTCAAATATATAAAATCCCCGGCATCACTCTCTTCAAGTATTATGACATTTAACAACACCCCAAGAAGGAGAAGTGACACTAAGCTATTGAATATCAGGGCTTTCTATTTTCGGGTTTAATTGAAAATTAAGTTGTTGTTTTTTAAATATATATTGTTATAAACCTGGTGTGGCACAGACGGGGGAGTAGTGGTGTGTGTAGTCAGCCGACACAAATCGCCTCAGGCCAGATGAGCGGTTAAGCGTGACGAGTTACGACGGTCAGCCGAGACGAGTCGGTTCGCGAAACATCGGCGGCGTGAACAGAGCTTAGGAGCGTCACGAGAATTGTAGTCATCTGACCACCCAGAAACGTCGAGGGGCGTTCTGTCTGGTTCGAGAAGACCCTATGTTAACATTCTTTTTTTTACTGAAAAACATAATTTTATAAATCTGTTTATGCAACTCGATTTGAACATCAGTAACAGATGTTTATAAATTTCATTTATATTTCTTTTTTTTTAATTTATTGCATCCTATAATCGAATCGCCAATTTTTCATAGAGCACTGTTAGGTGAAATCCATAGTCATCCAATGTCCTAAGGCAGTAATTCATGTGTCAACAAACATGTGAGATTGTAAAAGCCTTTAAAATACAGTTAATGTCTCACTTAAAGGAAACATAATTTAATAAATGAAAATCAATCCAAATATTATAAATTTCAATTTTCATTTTCTATCAATCAATCAGTTTCATCAATCAATATAAGTCATTGCAGTCGAAGGTTGGTTTTATTCATTTGACTATACAACATTTTTGTACATGCTTTTAGTAAAAGCCAACGATGAATCTTCCTGGTTTTTCAATAAAAAATATTTAATTCCATAATTATATTGAGAGCTTAACAGAAAAAGACAACTCCCTTTCGAAATCCAGAGAACCTCATTTTGCAATAAGAGTTAAACATGTTGCTCATCATTTGTTTCACACAACTGTTGAGAGAGGAACTTATTTTCGACATGGATTTGTCATTTATTTAAAACATTTTTAATTAGATTGAAATAAGAATGAAATTGTTGGCTCACATTTTAACAAGAAGTTGCCTGTGTATCTAAACTCAAATGCATAAAATAAAAAGTTGAACGACCTGTATCGAACTTAACTGTAGCTAACACAGTAACCACTATGCCAGCGAAGTGCTTATGGAAAAAAAAAGAAGGTTTCAAACTTTGAAGAGGCGACCTATTTCTCCTTACAAAGTATAATTCTAATTATACTCATACCATCACATTAGCCAAACACAATTTCTTTCCCTTGTTTGATAACAAACAAAGTAATCAATTACTAATAGGTCGTTAACTAATTGGTTAATTTTGTATTTCTTTAATTCTTTATTCTCAAGCACAAGAAATGATTGTGGAAGATTTCTGCTTGATCCGACATTGAGTGTGGGAGAAAAAAAAACGTGTATACACTTTTTACCAGACACGCCAGCAGAGTACATGGACCATACCTATCCATTAGTCTGTTGGGCCGTTGGGGCACTAAGCAAGACTCGTCGACAGTCTTTTGCTCTTTCTCAGGGCAGGCCCGTCCATTCGATTATGTTGTCCTTCCATCGCTTTCTCTGTCTGCCTCTTCTTTTTCCTGGTACTGTTCCCTGAAGGAAGGTCTTTGCGAGCCCCAAGATCTTGTAACATGACCATAGATTTTAAGCTTACGTTGTTTTTTTTTTACTATAGTTAGCAGGTCATCATGGGGTCCGATTGCTGCATATATAAGTTTTGTAATAAGGGATTTACTGTTAGAGGGGTAAAGATTGTATAGAAACTACAGCAGTCATACATTTAGTTGATGGTGTGGGAAATAGGAAGGAGGCTGTCTGGCTAAGATAAATTGGAAAAGTGTGTTATTTCACTGTCGTCTGCATACCTTATGCAGATGTCCAAATGGTTCGAGACTTCGTCCCTTTAATGAACCATGTGACCAGAGAAAGGCTTTTATCTCATGGCCAGGATGAGAGATTGGCTCTTTACCGACCTCTCTGTCTGGAGACCCCCTGCAACTAGGTGATCAAGAATCACACCCGTTTGGTCTTAGGACACGGCTCCTTGAGCCTGCACGAGTGCCCCCTCCCGTGCGAGGCCGGAGGCCGATCCCACGGGGGGGGGCCTCCATATGCCTATGCTGTCCCTCCATATGCCTATGC
>JADKLZ010002619.1:5614-20751 GCA_021533235.1 Biomphalaria straminea
TGTACTAATTCGTGTTAAATATGTACATAATGTGTTGCTGCAATATTTAGCAACATACTTGATGGAATATAAACCTTTATTCAGGGATGGCAATCTATTTCCTACTCACACTATTGTCTAGTTCTATTCGCCTTCTTCCAGGTAAGTATTGTGACTTAGAGTAAGGAAAACACATTTTACAAAAATAAAACATTAAGTGTAAAGTTTCCCTTTCAGACCTAGTAGTCTATAGGGTAGATGATGTAAAGGTCATCTGATTCTGTGGCCCACGGTTAACGAGGGTGTCATGTGGCCAACATAACGACCAACCACTTTTACTTTTCCACAACTAATGTCAGGTACACATAACAGAGCTTTTACTTTATTGCTTATTACACAATTACTTTATAACCTTGTTTTATATTGATTCTTGTTAGGTCAGCTAAAAGAAACAGGCTGTGGGAGAAATGACGTGAGGGCGCGGTGGCTGAGCGGTAAAGCGCTTGGCTTCCGTACTGGAGGTCCCGGGTTCAAATCCTGGTGAAGGCTGGTATTTTTATTTTCGGGATTTTCGGGCGCCCTTGAGTCCACCCAGCTCTAATGGGTACCTGACATTAGTTGGGGAAAAGTAAAGGCGGTTGGTCGTTGTGCTGGCCACATGACACCCTCGTTAACTGTGGGCCACAGAATCAGATGACCTTTACATCATCTGCCCTATAGACCACTAGGTCTGAAAGGGGAACTTTACTCTTTTTTTACTAGAAATGACGTGTGCGGCGTAACTACGATGGGGGGAGGAGGGGACGTTTTACCAGAGTGAGTTAATACAAGCCTTGTAAAAATAGAGACACTTGCATGTTTTTTTACGATTGACATAATTGTAAAGCAAGTGGTTGGTAAATAAAATAAATGATATCTTTTATGTAGCGCTAATTTCATGCTTAAGGCATGCCCAGAGTGCTATGGTCCAATCTCATTTGAGGACCAGCGAGGAAGGTATCTGGGAGAAGGTTTTCCGCGCTCAGTAAACACAATTCTGCTCGAGTCGAGTGTCGAACCTCGAGCCCATTTTATAGTTTGCCAAGACAAGTTGAAGCGTACTTAGTGTCTCGACCACGCTTCCACCAAATATATGTTGAAAGAAATCTTTGGTAACCTTGAGCAAAAAAATTTTTAAATATAAGATATTTCTGATATTTGGACCCTTCTCAACAACTGTATTAGGTAAAAGCATTCTTATGGTTTTCATTTTTATTAGCAATAATTTTCAAATAACATTGAATATATCATAATTTAAAAAAACATCATCTGGGGTCAGGAGTTAGAGATTTTATTAACTTCAACGTTTACGTAAACAAACAGACACAAATTGCTGTGGTTTCCCCTGCAAATACAATCCAACTAACATAAATATTTCACCTGTAACTTTTGTCTGGTGCAAATGAATGCATCACCGTCAAACTCTCTGGATGATGATTGACCGAAATAACTCTACGAGCTAGGCCACAGCACTAGATAATGAATCCTTCTCACACACCCTAATCCCATTTTTTTTCTACGGCGGACTAAAGTATCAGTATATTTATTGTGTACGTTCCAATTCTTTTTATACTGTAATGTCACATAACAGTACTGTATGAATCATTATTTACAAAATGGAAAAATTAGATCTGTTGCTTCTGGCTTCTTTTTTTTTATTCTGAGGTGAACTGTTAAATAGTGATAGCCGCTTAGAATGTACAGGTCATAAGATGCATGCTATACCAAAACTGAACTGTATTTCGAAACCAAAAATATTATTTTTAAGAGCTTACATGGTACTTCGTATTATATAAATATACCAGGAAATAGTGAGCCAACAAGTCCTAGTTTATGAGAACTGGTCTGTTTTTTTTATTCTGACGATCACAAGGGCATCTCCTATCCTATCGCGGGGCACATTTCAGGCGCGGGGCCTGGGGCGATTGCCCTACTTGCCGCCCCCCTAAGGCCGCTACTGCGCAGGACGAAGGGAGACGGCAGCTGACAGGTGTATATGAACCCGAACGACAGTCGGGCGCGCATACCGTACGACTAGGCAAGCATGTGTGTTCAAGTGTCAATCATTTATGGGTAGCCACCCATTCATTACCTTAAGCTAGTTGGCTGTTTGTTTTTTGTAAAGGCTTTCGAATCATAGAAATAAAGTCTTGTACCTCATTCATGTTGATTTTTTTTCTCTTGTCTGAAGAACTTTGAATATTTTATTCTGTAGTGCTAAAAAGTGCGCAAAAACTTTTATATAACTTTTTAAAAGCAAAGCTTATATAGTCCTCGTTTATGTTGTACATATTGTACACATAGTAACCCTGTACACGAGATAAATCAAGCAGCTAAGTTTTTACTATTTTTCCGCCATGCATAAAGACCTCTATTGATGACAAGTAAGTTACATCTTCAAGGATTAAGTTTAAAATAAAATCTTGTTTGTAAATATTTCAAGTTTCTGTAGACTGCAAAGAGCTCATCACTCTGACTTACAATGGAATGAGTGATGTGAGATACGGAGCTTCGAGAATTGGGAATCCTTGGAAGGCTCCGACATTGTCATCCTGTCTAGTAAGCTGCAGGAGTTATTACCCAAGCTGTTACAGTGTTGTGTTCAATGTGAACACACAGAATTGTACCCCAGGTAATTATCTTTTTCTTTAGAGATAAGAAGTTGATACATCTCGGCAACACGAAAGGATAGCTGTTTAACGTGCTTGCCACGGTGGATATAGGCCTAATTGTGAAAATACCATTCAAAACCCCTTGCAAATAGAGATGACGGCAGATGCGTATAGAGAAGAAGAGTCAAGGGGGGGGGGCGGCGGCACGATGCCCCGGGCGCCACTCTCAGACTAGTAATAGACGTGTCCCAGACCGTAAGCGCTCTTAAGATCAACTCAGGTTCCAGGTCGCCCTCACTTTTATATAGGAAAGTAGCTCGCATGGGTTACTTAAAAAGAGACTGTTGGAGCGCTCTCACGAAGGCCACGGGACACACAGTTGAGGACCGGAGGAAAGCCGTTTCAGAAGACATGCGCACAAGACGTGAGGCGAACTTAAGCAGACCCTGACGGACAGCGGCTTTGTTTGTAGCTTTGACTGCCTTTGTAGTACTTGTGCTGTACGGCATAACAAAACAAAATTATTTTTTTTTCTTCTTTTACATCAGATGTAGAAAAATATTCAGGTCACTACTAGGTTGGTTTAGCCGTGAAACACTGCACACACCCTTAATCTTCGGAATCGAAGTCATTCCCCTTACCATTGTACTGTAGAGTCTGTAAAATATCTGTTATAATGCTTGACCACTCGTGACTTTCAATAGGCCCCCCTTGTAAGAGAAACGTACACAATCTCTTGCTGCATTATAAACGCTCCTTTCAATGTCGGTTCATATGCCAATTAGGGTGCCGGCCTATCAGGCATTTGGGGGAGTGGGTTAGGGTGGCTAAGTGATAAAGTGCTTAACTGTAAAACCTAGGCGTCTCTGGTTCTTATTTCGGTGTATACATGGATTTTCAATTTTTAGATTTTTGGGACGCCTCGAGTCCATACAACTCTAATTGGTACCTGACATTTCTTGGGGAAAAGTAAAAGACAGATGGTCATTGTGCTTGCCACAAGACACCCTCGTTAACAGTGGTACTCAGAAACAGATTATCTAAATATATCCGTCCCATAGATCGCAAAATCTGACAGGTGTACTTTACTTAGATGCAAGATGTTTGGTCGCAGTTGTTTTGAAGTTGAGGATTTGTCGCAGCTGTTTTGAAGTTGAAGTTTTGTCGCAGTTGTTTTGAAGTGGAGGATTTGTCGCAGCTGTTTTGAAGTTGAAGTTTTGTCGCAGCTGTTTTGAAGTTGAAGTTTTGTCGCAGCTGTTTTGAAGCTGAACATTTGTCGCAGCTGTTTTGACTCGAAATGTTTTATTAGTCACATCAAATTTGTTCATTGTATAATGTCCCTAAAAAAATTAGGCGTGTCTACGTTTCCTTTGTGTTTTTGTGTTTAAACATTTTTTTGTGTAAAGAACACAATTGCGAGCAAAAGAAACTCCGTAGCCGAGGACAGACGCAGACGGCGAAAAGAAAATCTTAATCTACCATCATCGGACAATGGTCTTGCTTGCCCTGGATGTGGCAAAATATGTAGGTCACAGCTGGGGCTGCGTACCACGGGAAATACTGCATTCCTCGTTTATTTTCGGACAAAAAGACAAGCGTTTTTTTTTTTGCAAAGAACAATTGTCATCTTTGTTTACTTAAGTTTGTTGTGTAATTAGTGCTATTCCACTAAAATAATAATGAGTATGTAAAGGGGGAGAATTCTGTCTGCAGGTTTGAACCCTGGACCATATAGACAATACGTCCTAAACTCATACCATCCAGGCAGCCAGCTGCAATATAAATAGTTATAATTGTTTTTCATTCAGAATGGTAGAAAGAATGTATGCTTTATCTATTGTACTACAGTACAGTTTATTTAAAAAAAATAATTGTGCTTTATAAATTATCCTCAGACTTGATCAAAAACTGCTGCGCCAAAATGACAATCGCGCTTAAAAGGCTGCGTCAAAACATCTCGTATCCACTTTACCAGTTTACCAAATGCGCATTCAGCCAGTCCACTCCCAGATTCTATGTTTCCAGCTGGTTTATGGTACCTTTACCTGTCCCTTAGTCTGTTGGACAGTTGGGGCACCAAGCAAGGTTTTGTTTATTCGGAGCACTTTTTCATATTCAGATTTGCTTGAACTACTTGTCAATTACGAGGGCGCGGTGGCTGAGCGGTAAAGCGCTTGGCTTCCGTACTGGAGGTCCCGGGTTCAAATCCTGGTGAAGGCTGGGATTTTTATTTCGGGATTTTCGGGTGCCCTTGAGTCCACCCAGCTCTAATGGGTACCTGACTTTAGTTGGGGAAAAGTAAAGGCGGTTGGTCGTTGTGCTGACCACATGACACCCTCGTTAACCGTGGGCCACAGAATCAGATGACCTTTACATCATCTGCCCTATAGACCACTAGGTCTGAAAGGGGAACTTTACTTTTTTAACTTATTACTTGTCAATTACAGTTATTTAGGTTATATGTACATTCTTGCATTGATACCTCACCTGTAAATATGTTTATATATTTTAAACTAGTGTTCTCTTGCTTCACCAGGAGATAAAATCATGTATGCGGTACCAAGACCAAGTAACTCCACGGGGGATAAGTTTTACTTTACTGATTACTGCAACCAAACTCTGGAATATAGACTGTATATTTACAAAAGTGTTGCGGGCTGTTTTTATTTGGCCAAGAAATGGGCCATTTACACAGAAGCCCAATCCAACTGCTCAGGTACACAATAGTTTTATAAGTAACTAAAATTATCAACGTAAGGTTATGGTAAGGTTACGCTCGGCTTATTAGCGGTGAATCCTTTGTACACAAATAGGGACGTTTTAAATAGTGCACAACCTAGTAACAACATTTTTTTTTCGGCTTTTTTTTACAATTCCTCTTATCAGTTAGCAGACTCTTGGTGGAAACTGGAACCTTAGTGGACATTGATTTTGAAAAAGGCTCTAACAATTTTCCTAGAAATTTGACAGTTAATGTATATATTTTTTTTACATATACTTGCTAAGTAGCCACACATAGAAAACTTTGGTTTGACCGTTGTGATTTTTCTAAAATGTAATAAAAATAGAATTAAATTTGGTCTGAAGGTAAAGATAATCTACATCTTGAACACACATACGTCAGCGGGTATTCCCAAGTGGTGTTCATTAAAAAGTTCAATATACAAATAGACGTTTATGAGCATTCTTCTTGACATCTGTCTTACAAAGCGTATCAACTCACTCTTTATAGCTGGTAAAAAACTTGAAGACATTAGTTCTTCTAGACCCAATCTTGGATCAAGCTGAAATATTGCACAATTATTTCTTTTACCTGACAACACAAGAATGAAAAAAAAAATATCCAGTTAGTTAATTAACAATAGGTAAATAATTATTTTATTTGGTATCTCGAACAAGGGAAAGAATTGTGCTTGACTGAAGTGTTGGTATCAGCTGAATTAGTCCCCCTGAGTCTTAATGAACACAAACCTGAAAGACTGGACGAGACTTTTGAAACATGTTCATAAGCTCTCCACTAGCTGAGTGGTTACCATGATAAACATAAGAAATGTGAAATCATAAGTTTCAATTCAGGTTGTTCCCTCCCCAAACACACACACACACCTTATTTATTTTATAAATGCTTTATTATTGTTAGTTCTGACCTATTACAAATTGAATTACATGACTGATCCAAACTTTATTGATATAACTATGCTTCAGATAGGTTTTTTTTAACTTTTTTTTTCTTTCTATTATTCCTGTATTTAGTCAGTTTTTTTTTTTTTGTTTTTGTATTTGAAGATTATGGTTCAGAGTTTTATGTAGAATTACAACTTTACTTAAAGTCTTCTATCCTGAAGGGTCTCCCGTTTAATGACAGTCAGATTTGTTTTGATCAGTATGACCCTTAGGCAGCTTGCAATACAAATGGCAAAGTCTTCACCCTGCCAGAGCCTGGTCGCTGATGATTCCAAAACTGTATTGACACTTTAGATCATAGTTAAGCCCAAGCATTTATCCAAATACTATGAGACGATCCATAATCTTGGACTAATTTAGGCCATGTAATCACTAGCCTTGCATGTCACTGATCTGTTTTGAATTAATATTCTAAAAAAATAAACGTTTAATCTTTAAAGTGTCATATAATGCTAATCTTAGTTGTTTTACTTAGAATATAATGCTTATGACTCTCCTGTCCAGCCATTGGTGGTCGAGTCATGCAGGCTAAGACTCAGGATAATTTGACTTATTTCTTCACTTTGCTAAGAATGTTTTTGGGACCTACACATTCCTGGGCTTGACGGACCAGGTGACAGACGGACTATTTCAATGGGAGGACGGTGAAGTGATCGATCCTTCTTGGAAGAACACAATCTTTATGTCTGGTAAGCAATGCTAAGATACGCTTTAGATGTGTTTTTTTTTTTTAACTTTTACACAGAGTGAAATTAAGTGAAATTGGAGACTTTGGGAAATATTTTTGAGGTGATCCCCAACTTTTATGAATACGTCTATAAATTGCAATCAATTAAATAAGTAACAAGATTGTGTTATTTGTTATATGGCTCCTTCTGTCTCGGAAGACAATGGATAGGCAGAGATGAGTCACTGGCTTTGGTTACGTCTTGAGACGGGGCAGAATCTGGAGTGGCTGATCAAGCCAATTCTGAATCTGCATAGTTTGCCACAGTTCGTTCATTTATATTCCTCAGTTTTAGGGCTGGCTGACAGCAGGGAAGCTTTCTTTTTCATTCTCTTGGCCGATGCAGCTTCATTTCTTTTGCATTCAGCAAAGTTCTTGCCAGCACGCACAGTCTGTCTCCATGCTGTTCGGTCTTGGGCTATCTCCTCCCACATGCTTTGGTCGATGCCCGTTGTCTTCATGTCTTGCTTGCAGACATCTCTGTAAGTTAATCTTGGGCGGCCCTTAGGTCTGGCTCCCTCTGCTATTTGTACAAAACGATATATAGTACTTGTAAATTTAATACCAATGTTTTCCTTCGTTTTATCAACACAAATTTTTCTAAATTACATTTTTTTTTCAAGTTTATGCAAACACTTATCCCTTCAAGGTCAGGGGGTCACATAATCTGTGATGTACATTCCGCCTACTTTAAAAAAAATTACTTATGCTATGCCATTATACACCAGTTGAAGTCTTAATGAAATAAAAAAAAATGTTGTTGTAACTTGAAAGTTATGCACTCAATGAAAGGCAAGAGATAACAATTACCATCTATCAACAAATAGTTGGCCTCCTGCTAACAAGTCACAGGGAGTAATGTCTTAAGTTCTTAAAGTCCTACTTCCTACCAGAACACAGAACAGACGACACACTTCCCAGTGTCACTCCAGGTCTCCTGCTAACAGTTCTCCAGTATCACACAAGGCAGAACTTATCCACAGACTGTTCAGACTCCCATACCTTTAGCCGGATTCACAACAGTCCTTCTTCCTGTATAAATATGTCTTGTCCTAATAGTGGCTGGTCGAGCGGTTTGCACGCTGGACTGTCGTATCGATTTACCGATGGTCCCGGGTTCAAACCCTGCCCGCTCCCATCCCCCGTCGTCCTGCGGGAGGTTTGGACTAGGAAATAACTATCTTCAACTCTGAAGGAATTTCCGAAACATGTAAAACATTTTACAAACATTTTACAAAAGTGCCTGATAGGGCTGTAGTGTACACCATCAGAGTAGGCGGGAGCAGAGTTACAACAATATTAAAAGCATTTCATTTTCGCTTCTCTGTGCTGTGAATATATTTGTATCACCTAATGACTGTCTGAGATAAAATAAGCTAACTTGAGGTACTTTATAACATTTAATGTGTATGTTTATACCTACAACGAGAATGAACAAATCAACATTAGTTATCAGATGACATGTAGAGCGGGTGAACAAGAGAACTGTAGTCAACTTAGTAGTTTTGTAAAGAGATGTCACTCATTTACTATTGTATTAGGTATGTATCGTAGTTGTATGTCATGGAGGGCGCGCTTGGCTTCCGTACTGGAGGTCCCGAGTTCGAATCCTGGTGAAGACTGGGATTTTTATTTCGGGATTTTCGGGCGCCCTTGAGTCAACCCAGCTCTAATGGGTACCTGACATTAGTTGGGGAAAAGTAAAGGCGGTTGGTCGTTGTGCTGGCCACATGACACCCTCGTTAACCGTAGGTCACAGCATCAGATGACCTTTACATTATCTGCCCTATAGACCACAAGGTCTGAAAGGGGAACTTTACTTTTTTTACTTTGTATGTCATGACTTCAACAAAGTAATCTGGAAATGTTTGAAGACCTTGTACGGGTGTATTTCGTGCAAACTTGATGTAACAGACAAACGTTATCACAAACAACAACTGTAGAACAAAGTCTTGACTGCTGAGTAATTTGAGCGAAGTTTAAAACGCAAAGGTCACAGACTGGTCTCTGTCTGTAACCGATGTTTATAAATTAAAATATTCACAGATGATGAAACAGTAGCCATGGTGCATACCGAATCCAAACATGAACGTGGTACTATTTTATCGCCTGTGAATATTTTAATTAATAAAACACAACAATATATGGAGTATGTACGCATGGGCGCCCGCAGGATTTTTTGCAGTGGGGTGCAAGCACTGGCGGATCAAGGGGGGGGGGGGTCGGTAGGGGGCGATAAGTAATGAAGAAACTTAAGAATTAAGATATGTAATGTAAAGTCGTATTCTGTAATAACTCCCAAAATCCAAACGTTTTTTTTTCTCGGCGGTAACAACCCAATATCCAATATCATGTTTTTCTGCCAGTAGTCTCTCCTTCCTCAAGATGATATCTCTGACGTGTTCCTCAGGATGGTCAAGATGGTTTTTCATTATGCTATTAATGTTACTGCTGAGCTGCTGTTGAGCGGCCACTATGTTAAGTTGGAAAACCATAGAAACTGGTTCAAGAACAGATGAATAATTGACGACAATTAAAAGACAAATCAGAAACACAAGAGGCGGAGACATTTACTAAACATGTGCAGTTTATCTTGTTCACTTGTAGTCGTAAATTTAAGATCCGCCAAACAGTAAAAGATCTCTTAAGTTGAGACTTTAAGCTTGAATAGATTTGTATTTTTCAGTTCATTGTGTCTCATACAAAGAGGTAAATGTAGCACCAACGTTATTTCTAGGGACTGATACGGAAGAAGATTTCTAGCCATCACGGGGCAGCCTTGGCCGAGTAGTTTGTCCATGTCTAGACTGTACGATGCCGTTAGACACATGTAGCATGTCTCTCTGAACCACAGGAACTAAGCTAATGAATACAATCGCAATCTACCAACCGAACACTCAAAGACATCTGCTCAGTGCCTGAGATATCTGCAGTTTCATCACTAAAATACCCAACAAATACAGTTAATTCATGATGCTGCAGCTTGTAGTTTTTGGGCTCTTGCTGCTGCCAGTGCTCCGTTGATCCAAATCAACGTTTTGACTCAAATGACGACATGTGAAGAACATTCTTGTATCTTCTATTGTAAACTGGTGCACTTGTTTAACCCGCTGTTTTATCGAGCGCTTACTCCGACCGCAACTA
This sequence comes from Biomphalaria straminea, assembly GCA_021533235.1. NCBI lineage: Eukaryota > Metazoa > Mollusca > Gastropoda > Planorbidae > Biomphalaria > Biomphalaria straminea. Next base: position 15,800 of record JADKLZ010002619.1, read on the forward strand.
TATAGCATTTATCACATCGAAAGAGTGTCAAAAAAATGTCTAGACCTTAGCTAAATATAAACAAATAATTGTAGCATTTTACGTCTCAATACGATTTTTTCCCTTTACAACTTCTTGTGTGACTAAAGACGCCAATTCATTGTACTTTCAACCTTCTTTCTACTACTATTGTGTCTGGCATCTGTAATCCAAGACCTTCCTTAAATGCTCGCTCTTCATGTGGATCTATCCAGTGCCACTTTTTCCCAGCTGTTGGTGTCGATTTTGAAGCGCTTTATGTCGCGTTTGCATACATCAGCAGTAGACGACCAGCGGATATCATTTCCTTCTGTTAAATCACAACACAGAATTTTTTGTGAAAGTCGACCTTGTGGTATTCATAATAGCTATAGCTATGTGCAAATATAAACAAATCGTCACGACTAACATGCTATAGAATATTTGATACCCGTCTTAGTGCAAAGAATAGCAAGCCTATAATAAATCGTACATGGTCGAACATGAAGTACAGATTTGCCTATTCTAGTTATATTATAGCATATCTTTACAACTGTTTTTATGTGGAAGCACTACTTTTTAAATTACTACACTTTATAATATTCTAATGATAGGCTCTTAGATTTACATTTTTGCATGGATATCCATAGGGGGGTGCATCATTGTGCACTTGCACCACCCCCCTGGATTCTGACTGAATCTACATCTACGTAATAAAAAAAAAAAGATCTGGAAGATGTATTTCATTATTTTAAAAAATGGCTAAAATGTGGTTACTCCGAATTCAGAGGCGCGTACATACATGGTTGGCCTTCCATTCCATACACCTTATCTACTTATTTCTACTACTATATTAACCAGTGGAAGCCCTACTTGTTTCTAGTCTGAAATTAATTGATTTGATGGTGCGAAAAAATGGCTAGAATTTGGTTACTCATAATCCAGGGGGGTGCAAGTGAACCCCCTTGCACCCCCCTGCGGGCGCCCATGTATGTACGTATGTTGACGTATGTTTGTATGTATGTATGCAATTTTGGTTTTAAAACTTCTAGTTTTTTTTTAATGTGTGGATATTTTCTGTTTTTCAATAACAGTTGCTTTCAGGAAATCCAAAAGAACTGTGAAAAAGGGGTGAGGGTGGGGAGTAGAATACTTGTTGCACATTACGAAAAACGTCAACAATCTTGTTCCAGGTGAAGGCACAGCGAATGCTCTCACAGAAAACTGTACAGTGGCTGCCAACTACAGTAGCTTTGTTCGTGTTTATGACGGAAGATGCGATTTGACAACAAAACCCCATTACTATATTTGTGAATTAATTACTTAATCACTTTAATAATCTTCTCACTTTCACTTCCATACCATCATGTGAAACACACAAGACTTATTGTGTTGTCCCTAGCATCTAAATCATGTTATCACATCAGAACATTGCTGTTTGGTTTGTAGCCTATATTTTGACTGTGCTAAAATAAAAGTCGACTTCTAATTGTTTAGTTATATATAAAGTGAATAAAATTTACATAAAAAATGCTTTACTCCTTTTTCTTATTTCTCATAAATTTGTTGTTCTTTTCTTAAACCTGTTTTTTTTTTATCTTATTATTATTTGTTAGAATTATCATAATTTTTAATGCTAAAAACAAAGAAGAATTCATTATCTGGCACTGTCAGAATCGAGCTTCGTTAGAGACAAACAAAAACATTTATGTAGTCCATTTATCAGTGTCCACTGAGAAATTTTCTTGTGATGTGGCAGGTCTGCGGTGGCTGTATAAAGCCCTCTGAATGTTAAAGAATTCTTTTTAGGGATGTTAAGGCCGGGTACGCTACTACTCAGGTGCAAGCGATGGCTATAGGAAGTGATTAGGCTAAATGAGAGCAACACAAGACTCATGTTGAAGTGTCTAGACAGGTGAAATTATAAAAGAGCTTCCACGACCATGATTCAGGCGTCATTCCTCAAGGGATCGTTATACGTTTGGCGGGTCGTGTTAGCTTGTTAAAAACATTGTAAAATAGCGGAATTTCCCGATTTGCTCGGGCTTCGGCCATGTATTCCAGTATATGCGCCCGGAGGGCCCGACACATTGGGAATAGCAGCGTTTAACATTAACTTGGACCTCTTCCAGAAAGAGCGGTTAGTTCAATCAGTCTTGCAAGTCTAGAGTTCGAAAGCCTTCGACTCGACTATTTTGACAAACAAACAGGCCTTGAAAGTATCTGTTAGGTCAGTTGGCACAGTCTACAAAAGAGCTGACAGCTCAGCAGCAAAAAGCTGGCTAGAAGAAGAATAAGAATATAACAACAGGGTCTATTATTATTTTAGACAACTTTTATAACCGCTTAATCTCCAAGCTTTGGTTCCCATATTTCTATGTTGTTTTTTTCCTTCAGTTTTTCTTATATTAAGGGATACAGCAATGTCAGTGATTGTAGAGTTTTATTGTTCAAATCAATAAACAGTAGATCAGGGCGATTAAAAACCATCGTTTTGTCGGTCAAAATAGACTTTTAATATATGTGTAATAAGAGATTGACTGTCTCAAGAATCTCTCGTTGCATTATTATTATTTTTAATATTTGTTTTATTTAAATAGGAATTGTGGAGTAGTCTGTCAAATCGGCGTAAGACTGGCCCTAATGGTTGGAATTTGAATTCAAAGGGTCTGTTTATCTCTCTATGCGAAAGGGCGAATGTGTCAACATACGACAACGTGTGTATAATAGAATGTACAATATTGACTCTTGCTACAGTTAATGGCAGCATGTTCCATGAAGGAAGTAGTCTTAAAGGCGGAGACAAATGTGGGTGTCTTGCAGTAAGTTTAGATAGAGAGATACGATATATAAATAGAGCAATGCAGCGCAATGACAACAATAAAACATTGATCTGAAGTAAACAAAAACAATAAGTGTCCTTGACCGAGATTTTTTCTTACCATATCTTAATGGACAAAGACACAAGTAGATCTGAGATCCTTATTGAGTTGTGTATCTGCACAGACTGTCTAGTCTTCAGTGGTTTGATTAGACCTAAAAGATATACTTGGTACAGTACACTACAGGTACACCAAACAAGACAAAAGATCAGTTAGCTAGCGATTAGAAATATATATGTCTGAAAGTGACTCGTCTGTAGTACCTATGTTTATGAGTAGGGCCGGATTAGACTTAGATAAGTCCCTTCGTAATAAACTGAATGTTGACTACACTTCAAAGCAATCTCTATCTCTTTCTCTCTATCTCTTTCTCTCACTCTCTCTTTCTCTCACATCTGTCTCTTTTTTTTTTCTCTCTCTCTCTCACTTTAAAACAATTTTTTTTAAATTTACCTATCCCTAAGTCTGTTGAACCGTTGAGGCACCATGCAAGTTTTGTCGACCATCTTTCTCCATTCCTGTCTTTTGCCTTATTTAGAACCTCTTTCAATGCTTTGCAATGCTTGAAAATAAGTGGGCTAAATGTATCAATAATAACGTCTGATTTTATTCATGCACATTTTCGCGATACTGTGAACATCAGGAGACACAATCTTAATATAATTAACTCATCCCGTAAGTTATTTCCCTTATTATACTTTCCCTAATTATTGATAAACTTAATTACTAAGAATATTTCAATATGTTCTTCCTAAACAACACAGCGAACTGACCTTTCTTTTTAATAGCTCTATCTAGTCTTAACATTAATGAATTAGATTAAGTAAACCTCTTTGATAGGGGCTAACAAGTGAATTCGGGATCAGCTTATGAAGATAGAAGTTTTCATATAGTTATTTTTTTATTATTTTAAATGATTGGACGGCGACCTTATTCTCGATACACAACTTATCTCCCTTTAGTTTCTAAAACAAAATTAATTTAGTATGACTATTTCATGAAATAATTTTTCCCTTGCTTTATGTGTGACCCCTTGGAATAGCTTTTTAAAAAAATATTTTTTTAATATTACTCTTGTTATTCAATACCAAATACGATAAGTTTATTGAAAATATTCCAAACATAGTTCTGTAATAAATATTCTTTAAATATTCTTAAAGCATGAACTATGAAAAAGGGAAATAAGCATAAACTATCCAAGACACGTTATTTTTTTCCAGATTAAGTCCCTGTAATATGGAAAGACATAGACTTAATCCTAGGTACCAAAATCAGACTGATGCGCTCCCTGGTCATGGCCACATTTCTATATGCTTGCGAGTCTTGGACGCTGACTGCAGAGCTAGAGAGGAGGATGCTAGCAATGGAAATGAGATGCTACAGAGGGATCCTAGGCATCACATTTAAAGACCACATCACAAACCAAGAGATTAGAGACAGGGTTACTGCAGCGATCGGACCCCATGATGACTTGCTAACTACTGTGAAGAAACGAAAGCTTAAAATATATGGCCATGTAACAAGATCTTCGGGACTCGCAAAGACCTTCCTCCAGGGAACAGTACCAGGAAAAAGAAGAAGAGGCAGACAGAGAAAGCGGTGGGAAGACAACATCAAAGAATGGACAGGCCTACCATTGAATGAGATTTTAAACAGGGCAAAGGATAGAGAGGAATGGAGAGAGATGGTCTTCAAGTCTTGCTTGGTGCCCCAACGGTCCACCAGACTAAGGGATAGGTAACAGGTAATATGGACATACCGTCTCATTGCACAAGGACGCCATATTAAGAACGCTAATCTCACAGCAAACCGGAAGTTCTTCTCGGGGCATTAGACCAACACATGTGTTGTTAGGTACATTAAATAATATTTTAAAGTATCAACTTGATCGGAGAATACGTGAGGGACAAATAGTGTTAACATTTACTAAAGGGGACTAAACCCTACTAAATTAGCCATATATGTAAATACCAAAGTAGGCCTACAAGTTTGTTGTGTTGGTATTACACAACATTTTGTTTTGCCGATTCAGAGGGCCGAACCAACACAAAGTTGGGAGAGGAAGCAGGCCTA
>JADKLZ010002673.1:0-11727 GCA_021533235.1 Biomphalaria straminea
TACCTCTTTAATTCAATAGCATTCAGCAAAAGAAAAGAAGAGGTAAAGATATGGAGAAATGTAGTGGCGATATAATGGGAACTTAAAAAAGACGTAAGAAGATGAAAGATAGGAAATTTGGGGGATATTTTTTGTTATCTTATCGTATCTTATCTTATCTTATTTCATTACGTCCTACGCATTTTATGTGTCAATCTACTAGTCATGCATGTTAATCAATGACTTAATCTCTGCTTATTCGTTGAGTATCCTGTCTGATTCAGACAACCCATTCCATTCACTAATGGCACTTGGGAAGAAGGAGCACTTGTAGGAATTTGTTCTAGCGTAAGGAATAAGAATTCCATACACATAGATAAATAACCAATGTTAAGAACACTGGACACTTTTAAACGATGACTCTTGTCAACTAAAAAATAAAAATAACTTTATGATAGGCTGCAAGCAAAAGAGCTCAAAAATATTATTCTAAAGAGATGACAATTGCACAGATATCCTCATCACTGGATACAACAAAAAGATGTTCCTCGATCTATGGAAATCTTCAATAGCAGACCTAAATGTATCTACGATATCATTTACAAACATACCTTTTAAAAGTTTTTGATTTTTTAAATATTCTCGTGTCACTGTGATTGTCCAACATTCTATTATAAATAGATCAAAGAGTCAAAAAGTAATGAAAGTTAAAATTCTGGAACAATATTTCATTTGCGGAGTATATAATGAAACGTTCTGTAACTAAATGAAAAAGTAATGATACGAAAAGGTATACAAGCGATATAGACAATAATCGGTTCCGTCTGACTTGAATGTCTGTCACAACTCATTAGTAAATTAAACCAGGAATGCTAAGTGGTCAGAGGCGTAGCTAGTGTGGGGGTAAGGGAAGGGGAGAATTTGAAAATACCCACGGGCCACCATTCTAAGGGTCCCCCTTATGAGTGGGTTTTCTTTTTATTAAATATTACGCAAAATGCAGGGGCCATGAAAGAGGTTAAGCCCCTAGGGCCCCCAAATGATGTCACATTCCTAGCTGAGCCCCTGCAAATAGAAGATCCATGTCTAAACCGCGTCATTAAGACGTAATTATCTTCTTTTTTTTTTTTTGAAGTAACTTCTGCAATAAATAAGATAAGTTGTATCAACTCTGACTTTCTCTCTGTCCATCTTCTCTGGTATTTTTTATATCTTATAGTTCAAACTGAACGCTCTACTGGACATTCTAAATCCCAATGAGCAGATTTTAAAGAACAAAATTATTTTGTCTTTTAATTACGCAATGCAATTTGTGGCGGTGTGTTTTTCTATCTGTAATTAAAATATGAATCTGATTGTAAAAAGTAAAGTTCAGACCTTGCGATCTATGGGGCACATGATGTTAAGGTTTCTATATCCAACGTTTAACGAGAGGGTGTCATTTGGCCAGCACATCGACTAACTGCCTTTACTTTCCACAATTAAAGTCAGGTACCCATTAGAGTTGGGTGAACAAAGTCCCTGTCTTTACCAAGATTCGAACCCAGGACCCCAGGATCGGAAGCCGAGCCTTAATCACTCAGCCACCGCGCCCCTCCCCCCATAAATCTTATTATGTGTTGGTCGTGTAGGTCTCAAGCTGGTTCCAATTCGAACCCTGCCTGAGACCATCCCCTGCCGTCCTGCCAAAGTTATCAGCAAGGGCGTATCGGCCATTTTCATACATGGCAGAAAAATCTATAAATAGCTAGCATTAGGCGTATCCGGAGTATAACGGAAGTGTTGGCAAGCTATGATTTTCAAGCTGTTGTTTTTAACCCACTCTTCATCACTAGAGAATCGAATTGTTTGAACTCTTCTGTTTGAAGCATAAAGTATTTTCAATAGGGAGGAAGCATTAGAATTGAACTCCATGATTTATAAATTAATTAAAAACTAATGGGCAATCTAACTAATGGTAATAATAGGGATATGATACGAAGAACAACCCCCCACGCATTAGGATATTTTGAAATTAAAGTTCAATTGTATCGTGTTTAGTTGGTTACAGAGAATGCCAAATTTATCGTCCTTGACATTATACGGTTTATTGTGAACATCTCTAAAAATAACCTTAATTTCTAAAGAAAACGTCCGAATCTTATCAAACAAAACAAACATCGCACAGACTCTGCATGCATACTGTTAACATGGTTTTCCCATTTGTGAGATTGAGTCAGGAGATCCTGTGCTATCAAAGGATATCTATCAGTTAACACTAAGACATCCTTGTATTTAAAATTTCAACACAAATCGATGCTAAATTCAAACAAACATCCACCCATATACAAGGCTACTACTGCTCATACCAAAATTACCAAACAAGCTGCAAGCATTATACAACTAAAATGGTTTCGATCTACTTTTTACAACCTTGAAAAAAAATGTTTTACCTTAATGTCGTCCATATTCACCTAGATTTTACATACTCACTGAAATTAATTCTAGTTACTTCACTGAGAAAAAAAAAATCAACCAATTGTTATTTCTAATCCATAACAATGACGCGTTCGGATGTATGGAACACACTATACGTACACAGCACGCAGAATCGTATTTCCCCCTGTCTCCATATCTCCCCCCACTCAATTCCCACCTTTCTCTACCTTCCTGGATGCGTGCTTTATGATTAGCTGATCGATTTTCTTTTGGTTGACAGTGCGCGCCATAGAACACCTGGCCTGTGTGCGCCACGCGAGGTTCATATCGACATGCCGGTTAGGTTTTGCTAGCGTCTGGATGTAACATGGTGACAATAAGTAATCTGGTAGAGAGATTATACTAGACACTGTAATTTGTTTGTTGTTTTTATCAGGGCATTTCTTCTGCTGAAGTCCCCATAAGAAATTGTCTCTAAAAGCTTATGACAATATGCCTTCGTAGAATAATTATATAAAGTGTATAGTAAGGGGAGTCATAGAATGTTATAATAATAATAATAATAATAATAATCTTTATTGTCCGTAAGGAAATTAGTCCTACAACTTGTGCATTATACCAAACAAAACATTACAACTATAAATAATAACAAAATGTACATTCACACCAGACTCACTCACAATTTACATGTGAAACGTTTACATTAGACTTTTTCTATTTAATGATTTGATTGCCAGAGGAACGATATTTATTGTAACAACAAAACAGTTTTAAATTACAAAACATGCAAAAATTAAATAATATTTATTTAAAAAAAAAAATCTCATCTAATGGGGAATAGCTCAATATTAACATCCATATATCTTAATATTGTAAGATTTATTTCCATTTTTCGAAGTTAAAAAAATGTCCATTACCACTATTTGATAAAATATTTTTTTTCCTCTTTCTTTGTTAGGAACAAATAAAAATTGTGGGTAGTGGGAAAAATAACGTGTACAAATTTTGTACCGACAGACAGACAGACAGACAGACAGACAGAGTGAGTCGATATAAGCTTTGTTAAAAAAAATATAGTGGCTAATTTTATTTTGTCTGCTTACATATGCAAGATCTAGTTGGGAAAGTTACGCGACCTTCAAACTGTTACACTGGTTGGACAAGCTCATTAAAGACATAAGGGCGTTGAAAATCACACGCATTTAAAGTCCTACCACATCTGATTAAACTTTTTAAACAATCATACCTCAGTAAGTGGGGGCGCGCTGGTTGAATGGTTAAGCGCTTGGCTTCCAAACCTGAGGTCCTGGGTTCGAATCTCGGTGAAGACTGGGATTTTGAATTTCTGGATTTTTAGGGCGCCCTGCTGTGTCAACCTAACTTTAGTTGGGGAAAGTAAATGCGGTTGGTCGTTGTGCTGGCCACATAACTTAACACCCTGCTCGTTAACCGTTGGCCAAAAGAAACCGATGACCTTAACTGCCCCATAGATCGCAAGGTCTGAAGGAGATACTTGACCTTTACTTTGTACAACAGTAAAGTTCAAGGCCACCTAGTCTCTGATTTGAAATGTGCGTGTAGTCTTCATTTAATTATTTGTTTGACATATTTCATCTTCATTTAGTTATTTGTTTGACATATTTCATCGTAGAATGCCAATAGGTCGACTTCCACAGGATATTCTGTATGGCGATCAAATAGAAGGCAGGAGAACCGCTGGTCGCCCACTTTTACGTTGTACGGATGTATGCAAACGTGACATGAAGCTCTTTAAGATCGACACCAGCAGCTGGGAAGAGGTGGCACTAGATAGATCCACATGGAGAGAGAGCATAAAGTAGGGGTCCTGGATTGCAGATGCCATACACAACAGAAGCAGAAAGAAGGGCGCCTGGTGACTACATATGCCCAACCTGCGATCGCAGCTGTGTATCAAGGATCGGCCTCTTTAGTCACACAAGAGCTTGCAAGGGGAAAAGATCGTCTCTCGAGACGTAAAATGCCACAGGATGAGGATATTTCATCGTAACCTGTATCTACTGCAGGGCTGTGGGAGATGGCGTCGCGCAGGGTTTGAACCCTAGACAACCGAGACGATACGTCACGTTAGTTCAAAACGCTAATCAAACTACCAGACAGCCAGAATGTAAAAAAGAAAATTACCTCCTACTCGTGCCCGAGTTAATCTAGTCACGTGTCTAATTACAGACTTAAATTCTGCTCATTCGTTTTTCTGATTCCCATGCTCCGATATCACTAGGAAAGGATCATTTGCATGAATTAATCCTAGCATAGGGTATAAGGAATGTGCCTTTATCTTTGTGTCTTTCTGAGTATTTTATTAGGTTTTGTATTTGAAGATTATGGTTTAATGTTTTATGTATAATTGCTACTACTGCCCTGACTTTTTTTTTATCTGGTTGTGTTTTTGTATTAGTAAGTAATCTCTCAGTATTTTATGTAATATTAATAAATATAAATAAAACACCAATTATGTAGTCTTCCCTCTAATATTGAACAGAGATAATTTGGCGGGATATATAATCCGATATAATGAAATAATAATCCAGTGAAGAAATTAATTTGGAATAATAATCCCGCCGAATTCACACAAAATCAGTCATTCTTATTACAAGTCTCTTATTTTCTCTTCAATCACATTTCTCTTAACACACTGCCGTCTGTGTGTGTCCTGCACGAGGTATTCACGCTGGACAATAATGTTATCAAGTGGACCAGTCCACACACGGCAAGTAGAGAGATATAAAAGGGAAATTATCTCGATACTTTAAAATTAGGACGGGTAGGATGGGGGGAGGAACAGCGGGTTTACAATAGAACTGGATATAGATATAGTAAAAGTAAAAAAGTAAAGTTCCCCTTTCAGACCTTGTGGTAAATAGGGCAGATGATGTAAAGGTCATCTGATTTTGTGGCCTACGGTTAAAGAGGGTGTCATGTGGCCAGCACAACGACTTAGAGGCGCCCAAGGATCCCGAAATAAAAATCCCAGTCTTCACCAGGATTCGAACCCGGGACCCCCAGTTTAGAAGCCAAGCGCTTTACCGCTCAGCCACCGCGCCTTCTGATATAGATATATGTATGGATATATATTTTGGTAGTGTATTCGTTCCGTTTAATATCCGCTCCAATCCCCTGCAATTTTGATGGAGAACAAGGACGTGGCCAATCGTTATAGAGAAGCTTGATCCCTGACCTTCAACGTCACAACTTGTGGGGAGTTAAGACACAGGTAGTGACGCTGCAGGTCAGGTACAGGTCTTTTATAACGAATGGTATCCACTTGGACATCTTAAACGTTATCAAATATCAAATAAAAAAAACTTTCAGTTTCAGCGACAGTCTCATTATTTAAAGATGTTAAAGAAGGATCCTAGGGATCACATTCAAAGACCACATCACAAACCAAGAGAATAGAGACAAGGTAATTGCAGCGATCGGACCCCATGATGACCTTCTTACCATTGTAAAAAAACGGAAGCTTAAAATCTATGACCACATTACAAGATCTACGGACCTTGCAAAGACGTTCTTTCAGGGAACAGTCCCCGGAAAAGGAAGAAGAGGCAGACATAGCAATGGGAGGACAACATAAAAGAATGGACGAATCTACCATTGAAAGAGGCTTTAAACAAGGCAAAAGACAGGGAGGAATGGAGAAAGACGGTCGACAAGTCTTGCTTGGTGCCCCAACGGTCCAACAGACTAAGGGAAAGGTAATGGTAAAAATACAAATTTAACAGTATTTCAATTCGGACAATATAAACAATATTTTAGCAGAAGAAACTTTTTCTAAGCAGGTTCAAGGGAAGTAATACTAAAAATTTCAACGCTGAAATCGCCATTGAAGAGTTGTTTCCTGCTGGTCTACAACACCTTGTTTCTCAAACATTTCTCTGCTAGGCAAAGCCTCTCAGCCTCAACGTGAAAACGCTCAATGGAATAAGTAAAACAGAGGCCTCATCTTTGGGCGCCAAATAAAACCGAGGTCATTGCAGTGGCGGGAATGAAAGAGAGCCCACAACAGCCTTGTCAGTTACCACGCACTGTTCATCATGGGATCGTTTAATGGTGGTCACTCACACCTCAGACTTGGCACTAAATGAAAAGAAGAAGATCGTGTAAGGGTTTTCATGAAATAGGCAATTTGCAAGGATTCAAGTAGCCATATTGAAAAATCAATGTTACTAACTAAATAGGCCCTATATCTGGGCTCACATAGGTCTCACCAGCCCCAGTGAATGCACTTAAACCCACGGATCACAGAAGTGATCATCATCGAACCACGATTGACGAACTATATATATACACACACACACACTAAATAATGTCAAGGAAGCTTGATTGAACTTCAAAAAATATCAACGAAATAGAATTTACAAACAGAGGACTTAAAAATCGTAATTCGGCATTGCTAAATTCGTTGTATTGGTCACATGACCCCCTCGTTAACCGTGGGCCGTAGAAACATATGATCTTTTTTTACATCCTCTGCCCTGTAGATCTGTAATGGGAAATTTACAATTTAACACATCGGCCGTACATGTTAATGACAAAACAGTTCTTTGGCTGTGGAGATATGGTGTGTGGATAGTGGCATGGCTGCTGGTACTCTCTTCCATCCTCGCCAGTACAATGAACTCGGTCCAAGGATGGTTCGGTTTTGCTTCGTATTATGGGCTATAAGTGTTGCTACGTTTAAAATATAATATGCTACATTGGTTTGGTTGTAGGCCTACTATCTGTTTAGAGATAAAAAAAAAAATAACGAGTAAACCACAGTATTTCCCACTATAACAGACGTTTCAACTAGGCCGCCACGTTGAGACTTAGAAACATTGCCATCAAATAATATTTGGTCCAGGACAAATTCATTCGGTTGCAATTATTGCGCACAACCTTCTCACCCCTGCACGCTACTGACCTTTCAACTATTGCTGTGTTTACGAACTGGTAATGGCGACTCATGCCTAGCGGCGATAACAACCATTAGTTTACTCACGCGCGTGGAATGCTTGAGTACAAGTGGAATTTACTAGTACGCTGTACCAGCTCACAGTGTATGCAAATGCGTTGACCTAGATTTAAATAGTTTGAGCGTGAAAGGAGTGGATCTACTGGACAGTGCAAGCGGGAGTCTGCTGTAAGGTGGTCCACAGCTGATAGGTTTCCTTAGATCTGGTTTTCATTTTCTTGTCTTGGAGATTCAGTTTTCTAACGGTAACATTTTAATAAGGAACTGTATGATGTAGTAATCTTTATTTTTATCTTATTTTATAAACTAGTTATTACGCATACCTTCCTTCGAAAAGAACAATTTTTACGCCTCGTATTCATGTGTTAATTTAGTCATGCATGTTAAATTGAATTTGACAAGGAGCACTTGTGGACATTTGTTCTAGCATATTGAAAAAGAAATTCGTCTTTATCTTTGTCCCATTCTGATTATTTTATTACGCTTTTATCATTTGATAGATTTTGTACAGCTTCCTCTATTATGCTTATGATTCATTGTTTTATGTAGTATTGCTACTCTATTTTTTTAATCTTTAAGTCCGCCTTTCAGGTCTTAAGATTTATAGGGCAAATGATGTAAAGTTCATCTGTTTCGATAGTTCAAGGTTTACGAGGGTGTAATATGTGTAGTACAATGACCAAAGGCTTTTACTTTCCCTATAAAATTCAGGCAGCTATTAGAGCTAGGTGAATGAAATGATCTAAACATATTTTCCTTGGAAAGATCCAATTAGATTTTGACCACTTTGAAGTGTGTTGCAGTCGATAAAAAAGTTTCCAATGTCATCGTTTCTTCGACATATTAGTCTGCAAAGATCTATGTCTTTTTGCGCTAGATGTCTGCTAATTCATTTCTATGCTTTTGTTTTGCTGGTTGTTGATTTAATTATTCTACTATATCTGGTGGCTTCAAACTTCTTTATTAAAAGACGGGACAATAAGTTTTGAAATAAAAGGAAGATAACTCACCAATAAGCGCGACAGTTAATTGAAAACATTCTTATGCCCCTTTAATTTAAAGATCAGATGGGGAAAATGGGAAGCTGCTTGTCAGGGTCGATCTTAGGCCAACGCCAACCTATGCGGTCGCAGTGGGCCCCGCGCTTTCATAGGCCCTGCGCTAATTCTAGGTGTAATTATTAAACTGCAAAATATATACGAAAGATTCCTGGAAATCTCCTGAAAAATTGTGGGTGTCATTCGTTGCGGAAAACGCCAATAAGGCTTACTACGAGTGATAAAAGAAAAAAGGCATTGTCAGCTTTCATGTAATACAATGTAATAATTGGGCAATATTTCAAATTAAGGCCAGCCCTGCAGATAGTGCAAGATGTGCTTTGAAACTTGGCTATCTTCTTTTTCTTATACAAATATTGTATAAAGATGATACTTAACTTTTGTTTGACTATGTTTTGCACGTTTGGATATTCCTTCAGATAATTCATTCTAGCCTAACCTTCCGCTGGACTACCCGGGGGAGGGGACGTTGGCACCCGTAATCATAGAGATTACCGAGCGACAGCCCAGAGGGTATACTACATGACCAGGCAGCCATTCACATAAATATATGTAACACTAAAACCCCAAATCTAAAGAAAATATAATCTAATTTTCCAAACCCCACGTTGAGTGAAGCTGATTCTGAGCAATGAAAAGTCCCATGTGTGGTAATAATCACCACAAGAGAACCATGATAATGACTTTTAAGTCAAATTAGGTTGAATATATCTTTATTTATGTAACAATGTACTATTAACTCTTTCTCTCCCTAATTATTTACCATATTCTAATGGAATCAACGTTGGTATCGTCAGTCAGGAGAGAAAGAGTTAACAATCTTATCTTATAAAATACAGACGTTACTTTAAAACAGAAGATGATCACGTCCTACGCTTGTTCCTAGGTCAATCTAGTCATGCTTGTTAATGAATAATAGTTCTTAAATGGTGTCACTTCAATATTATAATGTACTTTAATGTTTGATTTCTTCCCCAGATGGCGCTACCAAACTCACCTGTTGAAGATTCTGTTGACCGATACAATCACACCTGGCTGGTCAGCTTCTTATTGGCTCTGGCGGCCTTTACCTTGTTAATTCCTTACATTTTTGATATGCCAGACAGGAGCGTGTCCACAAGTGATAATTTCAAACTCACTGTCAAATGTTGGTGTCCAGCAGAGTTCACTAATAACATGGTGGAGTTCACCAATGCTGAATGTGGGGCCGCCTTTCAGAAAGCGCAGGCAGGAAGCCAGGCGGAAACAGACGGTAACAGCGCTTACTTATATCGTATACCGAATAAATTAATCGGTGACCAAAATGAAATCTATACACCGGAAATAATGGCCGAGTCTAATAGTACAGATGTGTTCTTACAGCAGTCAGTAAGAGGGGCCCTAGATATGCTTGTTGGGTATACGCCTTTGTTTCTGTTTGTGTGTGCCGCTATTCTTAAATGTGTCCATGTCTTGTATCTGCTGTACGTGAACTGGTATGGTGTGAACGCGAGTAGTCTTATCCTGTCCTGGAAGAGCATAAGTCTAACTTCTGAACAAAATGAGCTCGCAAGGAAGGACTTTGTCCAGGAGCTAGCCTCAAGGTTCCAGTCTGCCCGACGATTGGCCAAGGGGTACATAGTCTATAAGTTTCTGATCTGCTCTGTATGTTTCGTCATTGCGATGCTTATCTACATATTCCCTGTACCAGAATCCCCTGAAGCAGCCGCGCAATCCATAAATGGGCAATCCTTTGGCTTTAAAAGCGTGATGCTTCTTTGTACTTTGACCGTTCGCGCGCTCCAGAGAAGCCACGTCTACACGACGCAGTGCTCGTTCATACAGTCTCCGAGCGCTTCTGATGACCAGTCGACACAGTTCAGAGAAGAACAACTGCTCAGCCTCTACAGGTCATTCTTCTCCGCCCTCCTCTTCGCGTTCATTTTGATAACCACCGTCAACGCGGTCAACCTGTTCCTCTGGATCGTGAAACTGTACCGCGGGCAACCTGCTGGACGTTCAAATAAAAGATTGTCTCCGGACTCTAGACTTTTGGTTTGTCTTATAGAAGAGCACCTGGACTTCACAGCCTCCAACAAACTGGAAAAGCTACTGGTGCAAGACCAGCAAGACTCTGCTCCCAATGTAGAACTAACCAAGACATCGACAGACATAGTTTAGTGGCTTCATTGCTGGTTACATTCGACTACAAGCAAAGTGTCTTCTTTTTTTATCCAATTTATACTTTTTCTAATTTGACTGACATTCTGTTACTTTATGTATATATTTTAAAGTTTGTATCCTATAAATATAGTATTGAAATCAATGTATGATATTTGTTTTGACACTCGTCACTTTTTTCGTTATGAAACCCCAAATACATCTTATTAATAGTAAAAAAAAGTAAAGTTCCCCTTTCAGACCTTGTGGTCTATAGGGCAGATGATGTAAAGGTCATCTGATTCTGTGGCCCACGGTTAACGAGGGCGTCGTGTGGCCAGCACAACGACCAACCGCCTTTACTTTTCCCTAACTAGTGTCAGGTACCTATTAGAGCTGGGTGGACTCAAGGGCGCCCGAAAATCTCGAAATAAAAATCCCAGTCTTCACCAGGATTTGAACCCGGGACCTCCAGTACGGAAGCCAAGCGCTTTACCGCTCAGCCACCGCGACCACTTCTTATTAATAGTATACATTTTATTATAATACCTTTATTTTATGATTATTATTTTTTTGTTGAAAAAAAAAATGGGTGCGGTATTCATAGATGAATTTGTGGACTTTTAACTACTACTAAGTTAATAAAAACATTAAAATACAAGAAAAGTAATAAGTTTATCCCCACATGGATAAATGTGCCGGTACGCCGTACCTGTGCGTACCGTCACAAAAAAAAAGCACTGCCTCTATTTAAGTCACACGTTTATGGAGGCTGGAAAATGGCCACAGAACTAGATCTAGATGCAACATTTGTTTTAAAAGGAACAAATTTCCGATGTAAGGTACTATTGATTCAAGATTTTAATAAATAAAATTCACAGTATGACTTTAATTCCACATTGACATTGTTACAAGAAAAAAAAATGTTTTTTTTATTTTGCTTCTTACAGAATATAGTATTTGATTTAAGCAAGAATTAGATTTTACTTTAAATCATTTTGTTCTGAAACTACCATAAAGTGCTCAAACTCAGACTTTCATACTGAATTATTTCTGTTAGCTTTTGAAGTAGAATTTAAATTAAAACATTTTTTTTTTCAGTATTAAAACTGTTTCATTAGTAGCTAAGTAATATTT
>JADKLZ010002699.1:0-10672 GCA_021533235.1 Biomphalaria straminea
ATAGATAGATAGATAGATAGATAGATAGATAGATAGATAGATAGATACTAAAAAATTAATGATATAATTTACAATGGGTGAAGTATAAAAATATGAATATTAACTTTGTATCTTGCTGTTTAAGCCTCAGATTTAGGTCGATTAAAAATATTCACTTGACATAAAAATAAATGAAAGAAAAAAAAATCTTTCTCTTTAAATCCGTACCAATATGTATGACCTTTTTGAACTTATTTACTTGATGGATCAGAATTGGTGAAAATTTCGAGTTTCTTGTACTTAATAACCCCAAAGTTCGACAAAAGAAATTATATAAATTCATAAATGTATTCACCTCTTTTATTTCAGTGTGCTTGTATCGTCTGTGAGACAAGACCGTTCAAGATATTGGTTGAAATCGAGAATCTATAACAAAAACATTTTTGTTCTGTTATGCACGAGAATGACGTCATTTCGCTAGCCAGCGTCGGAGATGGGAAGTAGTTATCCATTAGACTCTCCGACCAGTGGCGTCACCTCTGCAGATGTGAGCACGCCGGACAGCGGGAACCTGACCATGGGGGCGTCAATTGAATATGAGGATCCCTTCTCGAACCCCTGGTTCAAGTGTGCCTTCATCTTGCTGTACTGCGTCGTTTTCTTCGTCTGCTGCTTCGGTAAGCTTACTTCCGCCTGGTGTTCTGTTAAGGTGTATAGAGGATTCACTTAATTAGGCTCTTGTTGTTAAATGGCAAAGTTAAAGTAGGCCTGACATGATTACAGGACATCACGTGACCACTCTATCCTATGCAGAAAAATTCCGAGCCTCTTTGATCTTGGCCAGGGTTTATATAAAACATTTAAAGATCATAGTACCAATTTTAATGAATATAATTGCGTGTCTCTAATTCAGAGGTTCTCACAAAGTCCTTACAAGGTGGGCGCAAAACAAGTTGTATTTTGTCAAAGGATTTGTAAGCTTCCAGTGGTCTCCCTTCATAGATAAATCCCCTTTAGCACTTTCCAGGTATCTGGCAGTGTTTTGTAGTGTTTGCCTGTCTCCGTACAGGGCAATACTCCCCCATGCACCTGTTGTATGTTACATTTAAAAATGTTTCTGAGCACGCTGCGTTGGTTGAAGAGGTTTCTTACAATTTCGTCTTCTCCCAAAGACAGGAAAAGAACCAGCCTTCCTTTTAAGAACTCCCTGCTTATTTTTAACTCCCTTGTGTAACAGCCAAGTTTGAGAACCACTATACAAAGTGATTAGAAATCACTTAACTGAAGTCCGTGCTGGGTGCACGAGAATTTTGACCACATGACCACATGACCACCTGACAGAAGTCAGTTGTTCTCCCAGACTCCGAGGATAAAGGAGTGTTATATTATTTCATTAAATAAGAGGTCTTATTGGACTTAGTAAGATTTGTATTTCACACTGGACTTAATATTGTACTTATATATGTGATGGCTGGAATTGCCTTATTATTATTGCTGTGAATTTATTATTAATAAACATCGTCTGCTACACGGGAGTTTATTTATTCACTTTGAATGTGTGCTGTCTTAGGAGTCCAAGACTCATAGTTAGATGTTCCTACGCGCTGGCTAATCTAGTGCGTAGAGTAATTTATCACAAGCCAGAAGAGGCTTATTACTACAACAAGCAAGCAAACGACATTCGCGTCAACCATACCATTACACCTTGCTATTTTTAGTTATATTGGAAATTTTGTTGTATCTCTAAATTTAGACACTTATTTTTTTTATTGCTTATACAAAACAACATTGAAATGGAATTTTTGTAATGTAACATGTACAAATCGGTACAAATCGACAATATGCATACCAATGGAAAGAGTGTGTACCAATCAGTTAATAGTGCGTTTTGTTCTATTTTCTTTTATACGTTTCAAATGGTCAATCAGAGATGTAGATCATTATGCCCTTGTCCAGACTACCTGCAAGACGAGGAGCAGGTTTGAACTCAAGACTATTGGGACGACACCCTGAAGCGCATGCCGCATAATCAGGAAATAAATGCACGTTATAAAGAGTAACAGGGGCGCGGTGGCTGAGCGGTAAAGCGCTTGGCTTCCGTACTGGAGGTCGCGGGCTCAAATCCTGGTGAAGACTGGGATTTTTATTTCGGGATTTTCGGGCGCCCTTAAGTCCACCCAGCTCTAATGGGTACCTGACATTAGTTGGGGAAAAGTAAAGGCAGTTGGTCGTTGTGTTGGCCACATGACACCCTCGTTAACCGTGGGCCACAGAATCAGATGACCTTTACATCATCTGCCCTTTAGACCACAAGGTCTGAAAGGGGAACTTAACTACTTATAAAGAGTAACACAAAAAAATTAAAGCATTAAAAAATACTTCTTTTATTCATGATAAAGTTATTACATAGACTAAAAACTCAGAATATCTAAGTGTTATAATAAATGAAACGTTATCATTGAATCCCCATATTGATGATATTATCCTTAAACAGTGCAAATTATTAGGGTTTACTAAAAGAAATTCTCACGAATCAAACAAGAACATATAACTAAAATGATATTTTGCTTTAATTAGGCCGATATTGGAATATACATCCTCTGTTTGGGATACTTTCAATAAAACATTAAGGTACTAGAACAAATACAAAATAGATGGATTTACAACAGATGAATTTATTCAAATTTGATCAGATTAACATCGTTCGAAAAACCCTTTAATTTAGCAACACATTAGGACAGAAGAATAAAAGTAAATTAACTATAATACATAAAACATTAAACTATAATTTACAATTAGTAAAACTAAACCTCTAATGAAATACCCAGAAAGACACAACATCTCTTATTCCATACGCTAGAACAAATTCACACAAGTGTTCTTTCTCCCCTAGTGCCTTTAGAGTGGCCTGAATCAGCCGGGAAAACCAACGGGTCAGCAGAGTTAAGTCATTGATTAATATGCATGACTATATTGACAAATAAAATGCGTAGGACGTATTTATTTTCTTTTTAAAGTAACGTCATAATATACATAACATATTAGATAAGATAACAGGGCGACCATCCAAAAGACTGTATAGGCTAATTAATTGCAAGTGTACTAATTAACATTGCGTACTAATACGCAGTTTGTTTACCAATAAAATGTCCCAGTACCAATTATACTATGTACAGTATGTCTACCAGTGGTCAGTATCTTTATAATTTAGACATGCGTACTAACTGACCAGATGTAACAATGTACGGATTAAGTATCAATAAATAGTTGTGTACAAATCAAGCAGAACCTCTCACCTCACAATCACATATTGTTTACTGTGCCAGGTAATAGTGTGGTGTTGTACGTCATTGCCGCCAACAAAAGAATGAGAACCAGAACCAATTTCTTCCTTGCTAACCTGGCAGTGGCGGACCTAAGTGTTGGCGTCGTCTGCATCATGCCGAAACTCATACAGTATTTGTCTTCAAGATGGTTGCTTGGTGAGGTAAGTGTTTTTAGAATTTTTGTTATGAAATATGCAAAGTTCAAGTTCAACAAAAACATGCTGAACACTAATTTTAGGAAGCATAGAGACCATCTTGCAAACATTCAGATCAACAATCAAACCATACACCAAGTGCAAGACTATAAGTACCTAGGTACAACCATCAACATCAAAATTACATAGAGTGACCAGTATCAAAATCCTTACACCAAAATTCATCTACATCTTTTTTTATCTTAGAAAGCTAAGACCAGGCTTGGACTGGCCCGCCGGGACACCGGGAAATTCCCGGTGGGCCGGCGGCTGCCAACTGCCAAAAGAAAGTTATTATATTTTTTATTTCAACTGAAATTACCGTTGATTATATGATAGCTTCAAATAATAGTTTGTATTGAAAACAACCAAACTGAAACAGAACAATCATTACTTCACGTTACGAGCCTGGTCAAATACAGTCTCTCCAGGCCAGACTCACGTATGGCAGGCATGTTAAACTGGGTGTTCGGGGGCCGCATGCGGCCCGCGACTACCTTGCAAGCAGCCCACTTGGCCACCTAAAAAAATTATACAAATAATGTTAATCTATTACGCTGGAAAACAAGAGATGACAAGCTACTTGAATGGAAAAATAGTGTTTGTTAAACTGAACAACGAGGGTGAGTCTGCAGTGAAAGCAAGCTACATTTTGTCAAACTTCATTGCAAGCCATTGCAAATCATTTAATAAATGTTATTTTATGAAGGAGTGTTTCGTTAAAGCCGAAGTCATTTATTCAGAAAAAAAGGAGAAAGCATTCAAAGAAAAAGCGTTAACTTGTGACACTGTTGCAGATAGAATAAATGAAATGTCAGTCAGCTTGCTTGAACAATTAAAGGACAAAGCTGATTTTGAATTATTTCATTGGGTCTCTATGAGTCAACTGTAGCCCAGTTGGCTATATTCATAAGGGCCTTTAACAGGAATTATCACATATACCAGGAACTACTCGAGTTCTGTTCTATGTATGTGGGGGGAGGGGCATCTACGAGTAGGTTTTCCGTGCTGCCTTTAGGTGCTCTACCCGAGTTCGTTGTCGAGCCTCGACCCTCCTTCTAGGTAGCCAAGCCAAGTTAAAGGGCACCTAGCCTCTCGATCACGCGATCTAATTTGATTTTGAAAATGCTGCTGGAAAATGCAACTAGAGCTTATAGAATAGAAGTCTGGTTCTTAATTGAAATCGAAGAATATTGAAATGGCTGTGCCAAAATTTTACAGTCATTTACCCTGAACGGTTCGTTAAATTGCGGAAATTTGCAGCTATTATTCTAGCTATTTTTGCATGCACTGGTCTCTGTGAACAGTTCTTTTCCATAATAAAAGCTATCAAAACACCTCACCGTTCGAGATTATCTGATCAAAATTTGCATCTTGATGAAAGCGTCAGTGGCAAACTTCAACCTGACATTAATAAAATGGTATCCCAGAAAAGATGTCAGGCATCAGGACAAAGTTTGCTGCCTGGTCGAGCGGTTTGCACGCTGGACTGTCGTTTGGATTTATCGATGGTTCCGGGTTCAAACTCTGCCCGCTCCCATTCCCCGTCGTCCTGCAGGAGGTTTGGACTAGGAAGTAACTATTTTCAACTCTGAAGGAACATCCGAAACGTGTAAAACATTTTACATTTTTACAAAGAAAATAATAATTAATCATAGTAATTTTTAATTAGCCAATAGTACTACAAATTTAGCTAAGGGACAGGTATGCCATTAATTATTGTATTATATTGTATTATTTCTAATTTACATACAACTAGAAGGCTGTTTTAAAACAGAATTTTTGATGCGGCCCCTCAGGTCATAGTACATTATTTTATTTATTTATTTATTTTTTTTTTATTGCGGCACGTATACCTTAATTAATAATGCATATTTGATGTATGGTGTTATGTCTATGTCTTAAAGCGGTTGAAGTTGTTACTTTATTTGGGGTTTTAAAAACAGGTGCAGGTTTTTTCGGGACTTATAGTTCGTTTTTGTGTTTGGCGTGAATTTAACAAATTGAAATACATATCTGTAATTGGTGAAACCCGTTGGTGGGCAAAAGCGGAGGAATTCCAGCTACCGTCGCCTCAGCGTGGCGCCTCCGTGGAAACGTCCGCCCGGGAAGTCGGATAGGCTAAGAACGGTAGCACACATAGCTCTCAGTGAGCTACCACACGTATCCTCGAGAGAGGATACATTACACGTGGTAGGGATGTAAGAAAGGCTCGCTAACCAGTCCGAGAACCTCACCAGCCCGTTTCCCAAAGGGGTCCATACGAGTGGTGATGGACCTCCTCACGGGTACGGTGGGACAGCATAGGCATAAAGGGACCCCCCGCGTGGGGGTGGTTTACCAGCCCACATGAAAGGAGGAATTCATGCTGAGGTTCGGAGACCATGCTACATGTATAGACGGGTGTGAATAAAGGATCACCTAGTCGCGGGGGTCCCCTGACAGAGAGATCGGTGAAGAGCCAATCTCTCATCCTGGCCACGAGATAAAAGCCTTTCTCGGGTCACATGGTTCATTAAAGGGACGAAGTCTCGAACCATTTGGACATCTGAATCAGGTGGGCAAAAGACAGAGCTCTTACTAAAATATTAGGAACCTTCTTTATCAAACTTTCCAATCACGGCAATCAAGAAACACAAGTTATCGATTTTTTGTACATTGACTTGCTACAAACATTTTATGATATTTGTACATCAAACAAATTCAATAATGATGTCCGATACAGAGCAAAAGCTCTGTTAGATTGATTGACAAGTTTTGAATTTATTCTAACGGCAAAATTATTTCTGAAAATATTTGAACATTCAACGCCATTATGTTATTGCAAACAACTGGAATGGATATACTACGAGCCTATAAATGGTTCAAAACAGTTTCAATGAATTAAGCAAAATAGATAGAAATTTTGATTCTATTTTTCAAGCAGCTACAAATTTCTCAACATTTGCAAACAGTGAACTAGAAAAAAGAAAGCTCGACATTGAAGTGCAGACTGTTTTGAAAGAAAAGAGAATTATAGTCATCCAACCACTTGAAAGTGCGAAACATAAATTTCTTGTAAATGTTCACAACATGGTTATGGATCAAGTAATGAATAGTTTACAACAGATTCTCTGAGCATTGTAGTCTTTACGCTGATTTATCTTGTTATGATCCAAGAAATTTTGCAGAAATTCTGAAAAGAATGCCCAGTGATGCACTGCAGCAAATGAGTGGGTTGCTCAAAAAATTTGATGATACTGTAACAACTGTTGTGGGAAGCGTGGTCGAGAGGCTAAGTGCGGCTTGAGCTTGTCTTGCTTGGCTAACTAGAAGGGGGCTCGAGGTTCGACACCCGTTTACTGAGCGCCCAAAGGCAGCACGGGAAACCAACTCCTAGATACCCCCTCCCCCCACTGGTCCACAAATGAGATTGGACCAAAGCGCTCTGAGCATGCTATAAGCATGAAAGTAGCGCTATATAAAAGCTATAATAATAATAATAATAATAATGACAAAAGATCAACTGAATTATTGGATTTTGCAAGGAAATGGGAACATTTTCAAACAACTATTGAAAATGAATATAATAAGATCTTTGAAATGGAAGTATCAGACTCTGTCTCAGACAACATTCAGTCTGAATCAGTTGAATTACCAGGCAACAGGCACAGAAATAAATGCAAATCTTAACAAAAAATGTATTGTTTGTTATTATTTTGTTCTCCAGAAGTTTAATTTGCATAGTCTTGCTTATTCAAATTTGTATCTGCTTACCAATTTGTTTTGACATTATCCTATTGCAAGTTTAGACTCTAGTGTTTCTCGTGTTTAGGTTGTTAAAACTAGACGTTATTGAACTGTTTAATATTGTTTTACATAATTACGAATTTGAACATGAAATAAATAAAAACATTCTTACAACTTAAAGTAGTGGAACTTTGAAATTTGGTTATTATTTTTAATATATATTAAATAATTACAGAAACTAAAGAAAAATATATAAAAATTAATTTAAATTAAAAATAAGTAGTAATATTAAATTATTGAAAAAAATTATATGAAGCTAATGATGAAGTGGGCCGCCGCCATGACCTAATTTCCCGGGCCGGTTTTTTGAGCCAGTCTGACCCTGGCTAAGACAATTTAAAATAGATAGAAAAATAAAGTGTAACTTTTTTATAAAGCAGCCATCAGCATTCTAATTAATTTTGCCATGTAATACTTCATTGGCATAAAGACAAAGACTAAATAGACTAATTAAAAAAGCATCGTATATCACTCGAACACAGCTACCATTTCTTGAAGAACGTATTCATAAAAGATGCCTTTCCAAAACACTAACTATTCTTAAAGACAACCTGCACCCATAAAACCACTGAACGCTCAGTAAACACAACTCTGCCCGAGTCGGGTGTCGAACCTCGAGCCCCTTCTAGGTAGCCAAGCCAAGTTCAGGCGCACTTAGCCTCTCGAACACGCTTCCCACCAAAACAGAAAACAGAAAGAGAAAAACTCCTTTATACCACTTTCGGTCAGAGTGTTACAAGATCATCTGTCGTCATTGAGATGTACATAGAAGTCTAATTCATTAAGCTCTCGTTGTGAGTGTGTATTTGTTTTAGTGTGTTGATGTTGTTCGTATTTGCATCTATATAACTATTGTTACAGTAGTTACGCTGAGGTAGTCAAATAAAGTCAACCTGGATTTCCATTTGATCGGGCCAATAAAAATTATGCTATCTTATCTTCTACCTCTCGCAAACTATGGAACTCTGAACACGAAAATGATCAAACCTATTTAAAACGTACACGCTCCAGTGCCTTAAATGTCTTCTATTATTCGATAGCCCAATTCTTTTCAATTAATTCAATTTAGTGCTTGAAAGGGACGACATTCAAACTTTGAATCTCGGAAGCCAAAAAGTGCACAAAGTTAAAAATATCATCCTGCACCTTTTAAAAAGCAAAGCTTATCATTTCTTTCAATTCACCAAAAACCTTGCTATTTTTAGTTGTTGTTTTTTTCCGCCATGTCCAATAATAAAATTCCGCCATCTTGTAGGTATTAACCAATGTGAAAATAAACAGAGGAGCAATCACGTGACAGCATAGAAACTTTGGCTGCAAATGAAAAATTTGAAAGTTCGAATTATTTTCAATCTAAATTGACTCTAAATCAGGCCGAATGCGTTAGAGCTAAAAATATGAACACATTAGTTTAGACATGATCAATTTTTGTTAATTCCCTGTCTTGGACGACAAGATTTTTCTCTGATTAATCGAATTTTCTAGAACTGGTGCATCAGCGTTTAAAACAAATATCAAGGAGAAATTTTTGTTTGTCTCGCATTGTTAGAGAGGGGGATGGAGAGGGATGGGGGAGAGTGAGGGAGGAAGGGAGGGAGGGAGGGAGGGAGGGAGGGAGAGAATTACAGAGAAAAAAAGAGAGGGAGAAATAGAGAGAGAAAAAGAGAGAGAAAGAGCAAGAGAATGTGAGAGAGAAAGTGAATGAGAGAAAGAAAAAGGGAGAGAAAGCGAGAGAGAGAGAAAGGGAGAGAGAGAGAGAAAGAGAGAGAAAGAGAGAGCTTGAGTGCTAGAGAAAGAAAGAGATAGATAAATAGAGAGAGAGGGAGAGAAAGATAGAGAGACAGACAGAGTGTATGTGTGTATGGGTCTGTGTTTGATTGTCAGGTACCGATCTGTCATTGGCAATGTCTTAAACCTCTTCCCACCTGGTGTTCACTGCTTTGAGGTCCTCCATGAAGGTATGACGCTAACATATGCGTGGACATCCTTGTTTGCGCTTTCCTCGTATTGACCTCCATGTTATGCTACTCTTGGTATGTGTATTAAAGAACATGTCCAGCAAACCTCATACGACGCTCTGTCACAAAATAAATAAGTTCAGCAAAGGATTTCTTTGTCTAAGACCCGATCTCTATCACTGACTTTTAAAATCCGTCTCAGCCATCTTTGTTGAGCCACTAATTTTTGTCTCAATTTTGACAGATGACTTTCATGTCTCCCACCCATACGTTGCAGTTGGAATGACGATTGAATTGAGAAGTCCAACGGCTTGGCTTGTCCAAATAGATCGCAGCCTTAGAAAAATGCTCCCTGCCTTTTCTATTCACATGCTGCGTCACCAGCATCACGCACAAACACATAGACACACTCAAAAATAAAATGAAATAAAGAAAACTAAGTAAAGTTCCTCTTTCAGGCCTTGTGAAATTTCTTACGACCAACACAACAGAGATAACATTAGTACATACCTAGTAAAAAAAAGTAAAGTGTCCCTTTCAGACATTGCGATCTATGGGGCAGATGATGTACAGGTCATGTGTTTCTGCAGCTCACGGTTAACGAGGGTGTCATGTGGCCAGCACAACGACTAACCGCCTTTACTTTTCCCCTACTAATGTCAGGTACCTATAAAGGCTAGGTGGACTCATAGGCGCCCAAAAATCTAGAAATTAAAAAATCCCAGTCTTCACCAGGATTCGAACCTTGGAACCACGGTTCATAAGCCAAGCGCTTACCGTTCTGCCTCCGCGCCTCAAAAGAAAAAAACGAAGAGTATTTTTTTTTCTGGCAAGCATGCAAAGTAAAACAATTTTAAATTAAGAATCCTTAGGCTTTGACGCAAGAAACAGTTGACACGTGTCCATATCTGACAGAAGGAATTGTGAACGATGGATTCTACTTGATTAAAGAAGAAATTATTATCTGCACTCCCTATTAGGAATTTAATGAATTGAATTCCACCACACTGAAGTTGTCTGGTGCAATCTTGGTGTAACAAGTTTGAAGCTTTGATTTGTCTTTGTCTAATTTTAGACTTAGTCATGAAGGTTCGGCTTGTCTTGATTTCCTCCTATCAGCTCGCAAACTCTTTGTGGATTTAAAAAAAAGTGGATGGGAACTGGATAGGTATTGCGAAAAAGACTGAAACGATTTTCCTAGACATTTAACAGTTTTTGTATATATTTAGTAAAAAACAAAACAAATATTATCTTATTGACCACACCGTGAAAACACTTTATTGAACGTTAACACATTCAAAATAAAATCATTTAAAAATTATAATTGGCTTCCATAGTTTTATTTTGAACATGGGTATTCGCCACACTCCACAATTTTTCCTTTTCTTGTTTTTGTAGTGTTTTTATTCATTAATTGTCTCCCTGT
>JADKLZ010002768.1:0-10529 GCA_021533235.1 Biomphalaria straminea
ACACAAGCCCACAAATACAATTAAATCTATAATAGCATCTGTGACATTATATTACACGAAATTGTCACGGATTAATGTATGTACAAATAATATATTCTTATTTATATGTCAGAACGTATGAACGAATAATGGGACGAAGAGTGTTTATATTTAGAAAAGGACAGAAAGCAATGTTAGATGGGCTATGAGAAGTAATAAAGTGTGGTGTTGATGATGTCCAAGTTATTGTGTGTGTATAAGCAAAACTCAACACGAGGAAAATCTAGACGAGTAGTAAAAGACATTTGTACTTTCTAATTAATTAAAATTGATGAAAAGTAAAAAAAAGTAAAGTTTTTCAGACCTTGCAATACATAAAATTAAGAATAGTAGATAGCTGTAACAGAGATGTTTTTTACATTTTACCAATCGCTCTCACACGTTTTTAAATATTAGGTAAGAATTAAAAGTGTCGATTTTGTTACGCATTCAGCTTGCGTAATTCGTTTAAATGAACCTATATTTTCTTTTGCAAGACTCGTTGACACATATTTTCTTTTTACTGAGTAATTTATTTTTGGCGCCACTTTACATTTAAAGCTTTATAGTTTTTTGTCGGAAAAAAACAGTCATAATAAAATAGTATTAATGAGCTAACAACCCCAAAAAAATGAATTTAGACATTTAAACAAATAACGACTATGGAACTATGGACAAGCTTATACAACCAACCCAAGAACTTGACATTTCTAGGTCCGAAAAACGTGATACTTTCATGACTAAAATAAAATATTACAATTAGCAATACGAAACATCTGACTGTAATCGGTTTACTGAATCTGTGCATCACATTGAACTTGGCTTTACTCCTGTATTGGACTGACTTGAATCTGAAACCCTTCTTTTTTTCATTTTGAGAAATTAGACTCTTTTTTAGATCACATGGCGATATCACCAGTGATTTAGATGGGAAATCCGCTGTGTAACATTAGTCTTGTATAACATGTGTTAGCTGATCAAACAGATCAGGCTATGCCTACAAGCATCACTAGTATAATAATAACAACATGATTTCAGGGATTTTAAAACAGAAAATTTACGTTCTTTTAGTCATAAAATTCAGAAACAGACAAATGAAGAGAACTAAATATTACGAAATGTGAAGGAATATCACGGAACCCACAGAGAAGCACAATGAAATGAAAATAATTTAATAAATTATTAGACGAAATAAAAAATGTCAATGCTTTTATATTGATGAAATATCACTGTTGTTAACTTATCTAGACAATTAAATAAATTCTTTGTGATACCGTTTCGATTAAATCCTGTTAAAAAGTGCATAATATTAATTGGCATATTTGTTTTATAAATTAGATAGTTTTGACAATCTCTGTGGCATTTTACGTCTCGAGAGACGATCTTTTCCCCTTGCAAGCTCTTGTGTGACTAAAGAGGCCGATCCTTGATACACAGCTGCAATCACAGGCTGGGCATATGTAGTCACCAGGCGCCGTTGCACTTTCACCCTTCTTTCTGCTTCTGTCGTGTATGGCATCTGCAATCAAAGACCCCTTCTTTATGCTCTCTCTCCAAGTGGATCTATCTTGTGCCACCTCTTCCCAGTTGCTGGTGTCGATCTTAAAGAGCTTCATGTCCCGTTTGCATACATCTGTATAACGTAAGAGTGGACGACCAGCGGCTCTTCTGCCTTCTATTACATCGCCATAAAGAATATTCTGTGGGAGTCGACCTACTGGCATTCTACGAACGTGGCCAAGCCAGCCAAGGCGTCTGCTGCTGATAACAGAGCGGATGTCCTGGCAACCTGCTCTTTGTAACACTTCCTCGTTGGTTATCTTATCTTGCCACCTTATTTTAAAGATCCGCCTTAGGCATCGGAGGTGGAAGACATTCAGCTTTTTTTCCTGCCATGAGTATGTTGACCACGTTTCACTTCCGTATAGCAAGGTGCTCAATACACAGGTCCGGTAAACTAGAGCTTTAGTGCTGTTAGTCAGCAATATGTTGTCCCAGACTCTTTTCTGCAACCGTGACATGGTGGCCATTGCCTTGGCTATCCTGTTGTTAATGTCATTATCCAGTAGAGTGTTGTTGGATATGATGGAGCCAAGGTAACAAAAAATGTCTACGATCTCTAGTGGTTGGCCATTAATGCTTATTTGAGGTGCAGCATTAGTGTTTTGTACAAGTATCTTAGTCTTGCCCTGACTGATGTTTAAGCCGAACTTCTGGCAAGCAGCAGATAGTTTGTCAACTAGGAACTGTAGCTGGGTATCAGAATCAGCCACAATAGCTGCATTATCAGCATACAGGAGTTCCCTGATGAGTATCCTGACCTTGGTTTTAGCCCGCAGCCTTGAAACATTGAATAGCTTTCCAGAGGATCTTGTATGGAGAAACACACCATCGTTTATGTCGTTGTATGCGTAATGCAGTAGACAGGAGAAGAATATGCCAAACAGAGTGGGTGCGAGCACACATCCCTGCTTGACACCACTGCAGACCTCAAAAGGTGCTGATTGGGCTCCATTAAATTTGACAGTGCATTAGTTTCCTCATGGAAGCACTCAATGAACCTCAGTAATTTGGGATGGCAACCTATTTTCCTTAGAAGTTTGAAGAGGCCACTTCTGCTGACCATATCAAAGGCTTTAGTCAAATCAACAAAAACAATGTAAAGGGGTCTGTCTCTCTCTCTGAATTTCTCCTGCAGTAGTCGTAGAGAAGATATCATGTCTATAGTGGATCTACCACTCCTGAATCCACATTGAGACTCGGGGTAGACTCTAGAAGTTATCACTTGCAGCCTAGATAGTGCCACTCTAGCAAAGATTTTGCCCACTATACTGAGGAGAGAGATACCCCTATAGTTGTTGCAGTCACTCCTATCCCCCTTGCTCTTGTATATTGTGACAATAGTAGCATCACGCATGTCTTGAGGGACATGACCTGTTTCCCAACAACGGCAGAGGAGAGTATAGAGTTCGGGGAGCAGGAGTGGTTCGCTGGCTTTAACTACTTCCACAGTTTTGACAATACTTACTTCTCAAACTATGGTTTGCGAATCCTCAGGGTCTTTGAGATGACTGTCGCAGGTAATTTTGTTCTAAATTATTTATTTTTCAATTCTCTTTAAATGTTTAAATCTACTAATAATATAGTGTTCATTAAAGGTCATCACCATGGCAACTGTGTACAACTAAGCCACAACATTATGTACACAAACAGTTATTTCATGCAGGACACACTACTAACACAGCTACAATAATATATACTTCACTATTCTTCATACAAACAGCTCTCACTATCTTCTGTGACATTGCCGGTTCACAAATTACAACTTACTGACTCCAGGAGATATGAAAACTGCAGCTGGTCAATCTATTCAGCAAAGCCCATTTATTATTTCCACCAGCCCATTTGTTGCTATCAAAATCAATTTTGATTTGGAGCTGTCTTGCAGTATTGAATTTATAAAATGTTTGTCTTTTAGATAGTTTTATTTCTTTATCTCCTCCAACTACCCCTTCAGCTAAAGATTAATATTTTTACCTAAGTTTGGGGATCTGCTAGTAAAAGAGAGATAAACATGTTGCATATTTGTTAATAATGTGTGTAGTAAAATATGTGATTACATATACCAAAAAAACAAAACTCTATAAACTATTTACACAACAAATTTAATGAAAATATGGTATTAAGTATGGTATGATATTAAGATAGACATAAACATGAAAATGAAACGTATTAGCTTATATAAAAAAATATAAATACAAGCAAAACAAATATATTTTTTTAAAAAGTCCACTACCATATGACGTATACGTTTTTTTACACAAATGAAGACTAATATAGGTCATGTCACTAACCAAAACAATCCGTAGAAATCAGTCAGATTGCAACAGGGTTATGCCATTGTCTCTCAAAATATCAATCTATAAGTTTGAAACTAAGACACAGCCTTTAGTGACCTGTCAATTTTGTATAAAAAAAATGATGTTGAAAACTATAAATGTAACACTTGAAAAATATATGGTAAGTCAAAAAATTTTGAGACATGAAATATTATAAGATCATTCTGACAAATTATATAGATCAAAGCTAGGTCTCTTTAGCTGTCTGAAATTCTATTAATTTAAAGACATTTACCCCTATTTATTATAGTGTAACAGACTAAGGCAATATGTGTTGGTTTAAACATTTGCACAAATATTTATTTAAGAACAAAAATCCAGCCTCAAGACATAATTAGTAGATATCCCAGTAGTAAAGTGAATGACTTTATATTCAAATATACTGGTTTTATGCAACTTCTTTCTGCCACTACTGATGGCACTTTTGATGAAATGTTTAGATATAGAGTTCTTTGTGAATCTGATCGGATCTTTGTAGTTCTAAGCGTTATATGCGTTGAAAAAATGATGTTATAGTAGAAAATGTCACTCAGTTTCCAACTTGAATTTACTGCTTTGAAAGAGGAAATAATAAATTTCACGTGTCAATCGCTTGTTTAGAGGTCAGGTCAACCAGTGAAAAAATGCAGGCTCCAGCTTAGTTCAATGACAATGACTTTCAGTTGAATGCGTGTAAACTGGTTTTGCTTGAATAATAATTCGTTTACTGACTGGTTACATTTTAGGGTAGAAATGTAGAATAAAATCAGACTAAAGTTAGAATGCTATTATAGTCACCTTTAACATATGTGCCTTGGAGAAAAAATCTTGACAGACCTCACGATCTAAATAGAGATATTACTGGTGAAGAAAAATAGTGTACTCCAAGATCCAATATTACTACTTATGGGACTGGTCACGCGAACGCCGTAGAATGCTTGGATTGTTTTTATGTCCAGGACATATCATACTGGCCAATACTGTGTGTAACCTGTCTGTTGCAGGTCAGTTTGGGTGTGTGGTCTTGCGCTATATTAGTGGATGTGGTTTCTCTTCTCGTTGTAGTAGTTTACTAACGCTATTGCGAATAACTTGAATGACTCATATAACAACGTAACTCTCTGGATACACTTAATAAATACGAGTTTACACATAGCAAAATGTTAAATAAAATCAAATATAAGTATATCTCTTTGTTTATTAACTTCACACATTTTTTTTTATAGCAGAGAGATTACATTGTGCCTCCTCATCCTTCTATAAACCACAGTTAACTGAGATTTTCACCTCTTGGTCAGTTACAGATCAATAATTTCCTCGTGAAAAAAGCAAGAGATAGTCAAATGATTAGTCACTTTATGGCACAGTGAGTCTTAAACGAGTATTTGACAATATTAAAATCACAAGCTGCTATAATGAACATGACAGCGAGCAGACCAGGACTGTTAGATGACCATGAAGTCAAGCCTGGTGGAGTCCTTGAGTAATAAGTACTAGTTCAGAAAGAGATAGAAAGACAGTAGATATTAGTTTGATAGTATGGTGGTGTACAGTGTAACATTTGTAGTAGCTTATTATGTTGCCAATTGTATCATATTTGGAACTCTTGTTGTCTATTTGTTGTGTTCGATGTGTTGTGTGTTGAGTAGTGTTTACAGAAGTGCTGATTAGGAGAGAGAGAGAGATAGAAAGAGAGCAAATTTTAACAATATTTAAAATATATTCATGGTAATTTTTCATTGTGATTTGGATTCGCGAAGTTATTTTTTTTTAAATTTATGAATTAAAATATTAAGAATTCTAATTAACTGGCTTTGTTTCATGTTTTTTTTTTCATTTAGATCTCAATATATATATATTACACAAGGACAAAAAAATACAAGGTTTAATTATTACAACTAAAATACACGAAAAATAAGTAAATAACTCGAAATTTTAAATATTTACAATCAAATTGAAAACTTCATACACAAGTACTTACTATTCATAAAAACGTGACTTCTGTTCTTCTATGCAATAAAAATATTATTACACAAAAAAAAATATTGACATGAAATTACAAAAAATGATAAAGGCCTAGAGTATTTTTTTTATTTTAAAAAAGGCAATTTATCAGAAAGATAAATCAGTAATTAGGTTTGTTTTAGTGCGTGTTCTACAGAGCTCAGAATAACACCGTCAATGTTAGCACAGCTAAAAGTTAGCTTTATTATCAATTTGTTCTGTCGTGCAATGTGATGAAAGAGGAGTAGAGTTGTCATGCAATAAACTTACTTGTACATGTACCTCACTTTCGTAAAACAAATGTATAAGGAGGCATGGACTTAGCCAGTTTTTTATTGCATAGTGCATATATATATATATATATATATTTTTTTTTTTTTTTTTTTTTTTTTTTTTTTTTTTTTTTTTTGGCGCCTGTGTGTGTGTATGTGTGTGTGTGTATACACACATAATTAATCTTCATATCTTCATTATATTCTGACCATTCATTCTTTCAGAAGACGGTTATTGTACATTAGAATATGTTATTCATAGAGTTCGTGGAAAATTTTTTTACTCTCCGCCCTTGCCAGCAAGGGGGTCTGAGGGAGTGTAGTGAGCTCCCCAGCGGGGTTCGAGGCGGAGCCCAGCCGCCAAACACGATTTCTGGTATTGAAAGGTAACAAAATACATATATTGAGGTATCTACAGTGCATCATCCTACTATTAAAAAGTTTTATTTCAAAAATCTAATCTGATATTTTTACTTACTTAGATGTTCAGGCGCAGTTCAGCGCACTGGGCAGCAAGTAGCCTCCACAAAAATATTTTTACTGGCAAAGTCTGAAACCTCTTCCCACCAGCTTTACGGTTATCCATGAAAGTGGATTTCCCTGTTTGCACTTTTTTTTCATAAAGGCCTCTATTTCATCGCAACTCTTATTTAACTCTTATAAAACCTCATGCGTACACTTTCCTTGATTGAGACCCGATGCCTATAACTTACTCAAAAAAAAAAAACGTCTTAGCCATCTTTATTGAGCCACATTTCGTCTTTTTAAATTTCGGCAGAGGACTTTTCAGTACACTTTATTAATGAAGCCCAAACACTGGTAGAAGTTTGTAATCTCTCGTGGCTAAACTCTTGAAATTTGGTGACTGTAGGTTGCTTTAGATTTTATATCGAAATGGGAAGTTTTATAGTCCTTTTAGGGCGCGGGGTAAGACTAAACTATTTATTATTCATCTATTTGTTTTAATACACGTTAAGAAATAATATTTAAGCTTGAAGCTTAAATACTTGACTATTAGTGTTATGTTTAATTATAATTTAGGTGACGTCAGAGACGGTAGATGTATGTTTAGCGGACTGTGACGTTGGGCTCCAGGATCCGTACAGAGAAAGATAGAGAGACAGACAAAAGAGAGTGAGAGTTTATCGTGACATACAACTAAGTATCAATGTCTATGTGATTATTAAATTTTAATTCTAGAATCAAATAAGTTAAACTTTATAATAGTATTTAAGTAATAGCCTTTTTACGTATTATACTGTCTTATTATATGTAACAATAGCTGATAATTAAATTGTTATTTTTTAATGCAAATTTTTTTCCAAAGATCATAATTTATATCATTATTGAATATGGTGGTCTTTATTTCATCGTCCTCTTTGGTGTGTGCTTTATTAGCTAAAATAAATAAGTACGACTCATCCTGGACAAAGGGCTAACATGAACTGATATTAAGTTCTTGACAGTGTGTAATTCAACTGTGTCGTGCGCGACTGAAGTTTTCCTTTTTATTTAATATTGGTGTTTGAGCGTATAGGTCATAAGAGGTAGTATATATTAGGTGCGTATTTAGTGTCTAGAATATTGTGTATGTGTGTGTTTACGTCATCCTTAGTGCCCGTAAAAGAGAGAGAGAGAGAGAGAGAGAGAGAGACAGAGAGAGAGTGAGCTTGGGTGTTTTAGCTGATGGTCTGGTGTTTTAGGTGGTTTTCTGTTTCCTCATTGTAAGGGTAAGGTCTATGGGAAAGAGTGTCGCTTTTCCGCCCTTGGATTCGTATCGGCGTAGCTATCGTTGTTAGGAGTGAAGTTGATGCCTGTGGGGCGCCGGAGTGTGCGTGTGAAAGCTGTGTTATTGGTGACTATTTAAATAATTACTAATGACATTGATTTACATTTAAACAGTCTATAGATTTGCAATTTTGTTTTATTAAATGTTGTTCATGTTGCCAATTGTTGGTTACTCAATGGTGTTGTAGTTGATCTTGTCTTCGATGACTTTTATTAGTTGTTCGGGTTGATCAACGTTACTAGGCATTACATGTTCAGTTGGCAATATCTGCTCACAACGTTGTTCATCTGTTCACATAAAATAAAAGGACATGCAATTTTAACCTAAACAAGATTACAAAGAGAGTTTGTGTGATACACAAACTCAGAGGCGGCCCCCGTCGGAGTCGGATCCCTGTCAGATCCGCCTATTCGCAAGATGTTTCGGATGTTCCTTCTAAGTTGAAAATAATTAACTTCTCGCTGGACGACGGAGGATGGCGAGCAGGGTATAAACCTGCCTTTATCTTGATGTTTGCGCACTAGACTGTAGTTCGGATTTATCGTTGGTCCCTGGCTCAATTCCTGCATGCTCCCATCCTTAAACTATCGCAATATTTCTGAAAGAACAGTAAAGGTTAAATCATATTTTCAAAAGCCTTGTGTGTTTTTTTCTAACCGTGACGGACAGACCAACCAACAGAAAAAACGCACAAAAATATGCTTGTTTTATTCTAATGGGGGCACTAAACAATTTAAAAAAAAAATGTGATTTTTTTTTTAAATTTAAGAAATTAGTTTAGAATCATGTCATTTCCGGGCTTTACGCTAGTACACGAAAGCCGCTGCTAAAAGTTCATTTTAAAAGATGTGCATGATATCTATATGTCCGATGTATTTCTTATAGTAACATTTCCTCCCTTACATTTACGTAATTGTTTTAGAATTAGTGTTTTGTTATTAAAAAATCGCTTGCATAATTAATTTTATAAATTAAACGGTTTGCTTTTAGAAAACTAAAAGTAGCCGGTGCACCTAAACTTTTCAAGCCGCATTTAATGGTGAAATAATATTTTTCGTATTTCTTCTAGTTTTGGCGCTCTGAGTCTGACAGACGGACAGACGGACAGACAGACAGAAAGTCATTTTAAAAAATGTGCGTGATATCTACATGCCAAGAGCATTTTTTCTAGTAACATTTCCTCCCTTACATTTACCTAATTGCTTCACAATTGATGTTTTATTATTAAAAAATCGCTTGCATAATAATTTTTATAAATTAAACGGTTTGCTTTTAGAAAACTAAAAGTAGCCGTTGCATCTAAACTTTTCAAGCCGCATTTAATGGTGAAAAAATATTTTTCGTATCTCTTCTAGTTTCGGCGCCCTGAGTGTGACAGACGGACAGACGGACAGACGGACATTTTGCAAAAACCTAATAGCGGCTTTTTCCCCTTACGGGGGCCGCTAAAAAATTACAAAGATATTTATGAGTAGACTATTGCAGACCTAGTATATATTTTTATTCGCTATATGGCTTACACATAATTATGTAATTTAGTACAATGATTTATTTAAACATTAATGACGTAGTACAATTTGAATGTTTAATTCGATATATTTAATGAGTACAATGAATGATTTATTAAAAACATAAGAATGTCTTGATTTTGTATTAGAAATTAAAAGTAGTTTAGCTTAAAAAACAGAAGAGATTGTTAAAGGGGTAATAGAAGTAACCTAAATTACAGAATATTAGATTTTTAATAACTTAAGAGACTTAGACCAGCAGCCCGTCGTGGATTAAATGTATTAAGCTATGAATTGTTCTTATGTCAGTTATTTATTTTTAATTATTCTGATATCTTACCTGTTCAACAACTGAACAATAACAAGCACGCACATTTATGATCAAATACAATCAGGAAATCATGCAAGCAAACAGTAATCATAATTTTATAAACTGGTCTTTTAAACTTTAACGACATAATACAATATGAATACAAACGTTATAATTAAGATATCCCATTAAGAAGAAGACTGAGAGAGAGAGAGAGAGTGTAAGGAAATAGCGAGAGAGAGAGAGAGGAAAAGAGCGAGAAAGAGAGAGAGAAAGAGAGAGAGAAAAAGCGCGAAAGAGAGAGGGGGGAAAGAGCGAGAGAGGGGAAAAGAGAGGGAAAGAAGAGGTAAAAAAGAGAAAGGGGATAAGTGGGAGAGAGAGAGAGATAGATATGATAATAGGATAAAAGAAAGAATGAGTGTAGAGAGACCATAAGTTCGAAGAGCGAGAGTTAACAAAAGGGGGAACTTTTGTTTAGTTTTATTTAGGCCATATAGCAAATGTTCTTCTTTTATTATTTAATTTTTAAAAAAAAATCTGTATTTTTCAATGCTTGATTCCTACACCAATACCTATTACATTTAGACCTTTAGTATCAACTGACTTAATTGAGCCTTTTATTACTTCATCCTCCAGAATATGTTAAATATTTAAATATGTCACTATAGATGTATATTTATAATTTGGATTGGTTATACCGTTTTATAATAACCATACTTGGAAACGGAAACGAATTCTTAACCGCGATTT
>JADKLZ010002822.1:0-12919 GCA_021533235.1 Biomphalaria straminea
TTAAGTGGCACTACAGACAAGACCAGAAGCTCCTCCGCTAACCTTTAGTGCTTTTTGAACTCTATATTTTGTTTGCAGTCAGTTGTAATCT
This sequence comes from Biomphalaria straminea, assembly GCA_021533235.1. NCBI lineage: Eukaryota > Metazoa > Mollusca > Gastropoda > Planorbidae > Biomphalaria > Biomphalaria straminea. The sequence continues at coordinate 92 of JADKLZ010002822.1, forward strand.
TTTCATCACATTAGTCCCCATGTCATTTCTTAAATACTGGCTCGCCTGTCGACTGTTTTGTAAGGCAGTTGATAACAGAAACACAGACAAAAGAATGACTAGTCAAATAGTATTCACCAGTTAAGATACATACATTAATATTATGAGTAGACTGTAATTTATCCGTTATTTCATTAGAAATAATTCATTTGTGCCATAATTTATACCCATAAGGAATAAGTGTGCTGATTGCACAGTATTCTTCCAACTAATAATCTAAAGAGTTGCATAATACATTCTTAACAGATAATAGTCCATATTTCAACTATTGAAAGGTTAGGTTGCGTATCTGTCAAAAAGCGATCTTAGCTCGAAGGATGTGTAAGGAGCCTGTGTAAACAATTTCAAACGCGTACGTACGACAGTTTCAGCGATCACGTGATTTGTTATCGTGATTATTGAGCCTTGATTTTGATGGTAAATTTTTACAATTTGTGTGCGTTGGGCGGTATTGAATTTCTCCATAATTAATTTCCAAGATCTGAAAAAAAAATATTAGGAAAAAAAAATATAAGAAATAAAAAAGACTAGTCGATCGGCGGCATAGCATTACTATTTTGCAGGGCAGGCCTTAGGCACTGCAACATATGCGACCGCAGTGGGTCCCGCACTTGTAAGGCAGTTGATAACAGAAACACAGACAAAAGAATGACTAGTCAAATAGTATTCACCAGTTTCAGCATGTGGGTCCTAAACAGTTACCTGGTTGACCAATGACCTTTACTTTTCAGCATGTGGTTCCTAAACAGTTACCTGGTTGACCAATGACATTTACTTTTCAGCATGTGGGTCCTAAACAGTTACCTGGTTGACCTATGACATTTATTTTTCAGCATGTGGTTCCTAAACAGTTACCTGGTTGACCAATAAACTCTGCCAAGTCACTGGTTTTCCTGGCTAGCTCAGGCAACTCATTCCATGCTCTAATAGTACAAAAGCTCCTTCTTCCCTAGCGCTATAACATTTATTTGTCCTAGCATGTGGTACGAGAAATGTGCCTTTATCTTTGTGTCTTTCTGAGTATTTTATTAAATTGTGTTTTTGAATTTGAAGATTATGGTTCAGTGTTTTATGTATAATTGTTACTTTACTTTTGAGTCTTCTGTCCAGAAGGCTTTCTAAATTTAGTGATTTTACTAAAGGTGTTACTCTAGTCAAATGTGAATATTGATTTGTTATGATGCAAAAGCTAGTCATATTCGACAAAAAATCGAAACTTCTGATTCTTCAAAGGAGCTATTTAGAATCACCGCTGAAATGTTAGGGGGAGCAAATAACGAACGTTTGCAGTCAACTATCCCAGTATCTGAACTCCCTGATTCCTTCAATAGATTCTTCATTGGCAAGATTGAGCAGATCAGAAATAACATGCCCTCCCTCTCAGCACAGCTTGACCACTCTCCAATCTTTCAAAATTCTACTTTTTGCGAGTTTCAGTGTGTATCTGAAGATTATGTCAAAAGTACTATTTTAAAGATGCCAAATAAGTCATGTGACCTTGATCCAGGGCCGGATTAAGCCAATTTGGTGCCCTAGGCACAAACCCACATGGGTGCCCCCTTCTGCCAGGACCCCCAATCCTCCACTGATAGCTGGTATGTTCAATATTATGCAAAAAAACTAACAAAGACAAACGATTATTAACACATATATTTGTACTACCGTCACTCATATAAAACCTACAATAAGGTATTTTTAAATTTATTCTTTTCTTTTTTTTTTTTGTATTTTTATTTTCTTCTTTTCTAATTTAAATTTTCTTTTTTTTGTAAGCGTTTTTTCTTTTTATTAAAAATAAAATTTTATTATGAAATACATTTTAAACGTAGAAAATTTAATAAATCACACAAAATCCTTTATTTCAACAGCATCCAAACAATTTTTTTCAACGTGGCGATAATAACTGAAAAAGTCAGAGAGAGCACACATTTACATTCTAAAGTTCTTTTTTTCTAGATTTACGTTTGGAAAAGTTTTTGAGTACATCATCAAAGTTAATTTTGCGCAACAAGTCCGCCTCAATCATTAGCAGAGACAATGAATCAAGCCTTTCTTGTTTCATTGTTGATCTACTAGGATTTTTTTTACGTTTCAACTGAGAAAAAAAAGCTCAGTTGAACAGTTCGTGACCATTAATGTTAAAAATATGCGCAAGGCGATTTCTACATTTGGAAAAGCACACTCGATGTTGTCTCTAACTATTACTTTGTAGAGTTCTGCATGACTGAACGTGTTAGATTCTTAGATTTTAATTCACGAAAATTGTGGCGAATATATGAGTGGAACTGTTGTAGTTCAGTATATAAATTATTGTTTTGATCTTCAGGATAAGCTTAAATTAGTGCTTCACAACACTGCAATGTTTGTGGTACATCGACCAAACAAGAAAATCGAACTACTATATCATTATATACCTGCGCTCGTCTACTCATCTCTGTCTCAAATTTGTCAACAACCGCGTAGAAAATAGATATACGAAATTTGTCTCTGGCATTCAGTGAGACCTCAGGGGCATTACCATCAATGCCCACTGTCTTTCATTTACGATTACGGGTCAAAGTTGCCTTATATTCCACACCTGGTGTTAGTTCTTTTGCAGCTTCTTCAAATCTTTCAAATTCATTCCTAGATTCATGCAAGTGATCTGCTAGTGAGGAATATAAATCAGCACACGTTTTCAAATTCACATGCTCATTTTGTAGAGCTTGACTGACCCTATGAAAATGTTGTAACACTTCTTCCCAAAAGACAAGTTTGAAAGCAAATTCTAATTCTTACATCTTCTTTGCAATGTTTTCTGCTTCTCTCCTGGTGTCCCCCTTCTGTGACTGGTCTTCTTGTAAACATTCTAACGCTTCTATAATCTGAGGATGAGACTTTACAATAGCTTCAGTTGCAACAGCATGTGCCTCCCATCTGGTATCGGAAAGGGACTTTACAGGCGTTTCATTCAAAGGGCATCCTTTCATAATCTTCCATCTATTGGTTGAAGCTGAGAAAAAAAGTATAGATCAGTTGCAATGTATGAAATAAGTTTACTGCCTCTAAACAAGAGTCAACGGCACTTCTGCCTAGCAGATTTAGTGAATGGGCTGCACAGGGTATGTATATAGCAAACTCATTTTCCTCTAGAATACTTTTCTGCATGCCCTTGTAGCACCAGACATATTAGCAGCACTGTCGTTTGACTGACCTCTGCATTTCGAAAAATCAATATTGCAAACCTCACGTAAGTACTGCAACACTTGCTTAGCCATACTTTCACCTGTGTGACTTTGCAGCTCCAAGAAAGTCAAAAAGCTCTCAATGGGCTCTCCATCTAACACATATCGAAGAACAACGCTTAACTGATCTATATGTGAAACATCTGGTGTTGAGTCTACTGACAAGCTGAAAAAAAAACGGAAGCCTTTACTTCCTCTAAAATTACTTCATGAACTTTTTGGAACATAATTTCAATCAGTTCTTCACATATAGTTTTGGATAAATAAGAAGGATTTCCTTTTTTAATAATTTCCATATATGTGTGATGCCAAATATGGATCAAACAGATTGACCAACTCCAGCAACCCTAGATAATTTCCATTTTGTAAAGATCCAAATTTTTCATTTGTCCCTCTAAAAGCCAGACCACGCTCAGCTATTGACAAATAACCGCTACTGCGCGCCTCAAAATATGTTCACAGTAACTGCACTCCTCATTAATTTGCTCTTCTAGCTTTTGTAGTAGACCCGAGCCTTGTCGACGAGTTAGGTATATTAACATGCAGCCTTTATGAGTAGCGTTTTGTTCATGATTATCAACTTGAATGTTATTTTTCCAGACACTGAACCAATTTTTATCAGCCAAATTTGTGGAACCTTTAAACGCAAAAAAGTTTACAAACAAAAGAGTACACAGATCCTGTGGATGGTGAATACAATAACCATTCTCTCCTGTACTGCTCACCATTTGCTTTTATGCCATAGAAGAGTTTTTGAGAACAATATCTTGTTATTTTTCCTCCAGCATAAATACGGCAAGATTTATCAAAGGGACCATTATGATGCTGACAGTTAGTGGGCCCACAGTTAATCCAGTAAGCCACATCATCAGCCGAGAAGTCAATCCACAATCCTGGATCTACCGCTTGATTTATTTTATATTCTACATCTCTATCGTTATCATCATCTTCAGCAGACTGAAGTGGGTCACCACAAAGGTTAAATAATGTGCGATTCAATATTACATTTGTGTTTGCTAATGTCATGTCGATTTTGCGCGGCTACCGGGACAATATACACATTTTTTTGCGGACTTGTGGTGCCCCCCAAACGCTTGGTGCCCTAGGCACGTGCCTTGTTTGCCTAATGGTTAATCCAGGCCTGCCTTGATCCCATTCCTACTTCATTGCTCCTTGAATGTTTAGATGAGCTTGTACCCACAATTACTAACATTGTGAACTCTTCACTGACTTCAGGCATTGTACCACAGCAATTTAAGCATGCACTTGTCAGGCCCTTATTGAAGAAATCCAGTCTTGACCCGGAATGTCTAAAAAACTATCGCCCGGTATCAAATCTCCCCTTCCTGTCAAAGCTTCTGGAGCGCATCGTGTTAGCGCAAATTCTTTCTCATCTTGAACAGTACTGTCTCTTGGAAGAATTTCAATCTGCATATAGGAAGTGCCGTAGCACAGAGACAGCAGTGGTCAGGGTACTAAACGACTTACTTCACAATTCCGATATAGGCCACATATCAATTCTTTCCATGCTGGACTTGTCCGCAGCTTTTGATACGCTTGACCATGAAATTATGATGGCCAGATTCTCTGCCACTTTTGGTTTAGCAGGAATCGTCCTAAAGTGGCTTGGATCCTACCTGACTGAACGCACCTAGAGTGTCGTTGTAAATGGGACAGAATCAACAAGCTTACTCTTGAAGTACGGGGTACCCCAAGGATCAGTTCTAGGCCCAGTACTGTTCACTATGTATACATATCCACTCAGCGGTGTCATACGGCCAACAGGCATCTTATACCACTTTTTTGCCGATGACTCACAGTTATACGATTCCTCAGTAGCCTCAGAGGTGTCGCATCTGGCAGAAAAAATCAGTGGTACCGTTGCAATGGTGAGCGATTGGATGGTTGAGAATAAGCTGAAGATGAATGAAGACAAGACAGAAATAATTAAGATTGGCACTCGGAACAACGTCTCTAAAGTCGAGAGCACAGATTCTCTTTTTATCACGAACTGCCAGGTTTCTTATGTCCATGTAGTGCGGAATCTTGGAGTTTTCTTTGACTCAACACTATCTTTCGACCCACACATAAGACAGCTCTGCAAGGGTCTTTATCTGCAGCTGCGCAGATTAGGCCAGATCCGACCATATCTAACAACGGAGTCAACAAAAACGCTAGCTGTGGCATTCATACTCTCCCGCCTTGACTATTGCGACGCCGTACTAGCAGGTATACCCGATGACAAAATAGCCAAGCTGCAACGTATTCAGAACAACGCCGCACGAATAGTTCTTAAAAAAAACAAGACGAGATTCTGCTACTACGCTCTTGCGCGCGCTCCATTGGCTTCCCGTGAAAGCAAGAATCGAGTACAAGGTCGCCACACTTTGTCATCAGTGTATACACAACAATGAGATGCCCTTGTACCTTAGCGAACTGATTACTCCATATGTTCCACAGAGAGCCCTACGCTCAATAGACTCAACGCTTTTAGTGGTGCCACGTTTCTCCCTAAAAAGCTACGGTCTGCGGGCTTTTTCAGTTCACGGACCAAAAGTTTGGAACTCACTCCCAATCGATCTGAGACAGACAACATGCTTCACCACTTTTAAGAAGAACATTAAGACTTATTTGTTTAGAACTTATTTAGATTAGTTTGTCATGTTATATGTTTGTGTTTGTAATGTTTTTACAGCGCCTTGAGCCTACATTTCTGTTTGTTAACAGCGCTTTATAAATAAAATTATTATTATTATCTCACTGCTCTATTTTGTGTCTGTTCTAGTTTCTTAATGTTTTCTTGAGTTGAAGGGTCCCAAACAGAGGATGCATATTCTATAAAATTTCTATTATAGGCCTAACCAAGGTTAAATAACATTTTAGTTTTATTTTCCTATTTGATATATAGGTAAAAATTTCTTTTAATAAACCCTAATGCTTTGTTTGATTTTTTTTTATTGTTTCATCAATATGTGGATTCCATGACAGTTCTTCATTTATTATAACACCTAGGTACGGTATTTTGCGTTTTTAGTCTGTGTTACTGGAATTAATTTGTTTTAGTTTTTTGTTACTCTTAATAACTGACATTTTTCTGGGTGGAAAGACATGCTCCAATTTGATTTCCTTTTTTTTTGTAATTCATCTAATTCTCTTTGTAAAATATTTAAAAAAAAAACATAAAAAATACTTATTAAAAAATAAATCTGCGAGGAAGAAGAGGAAAGCGTGTCTCGTAATCTTTCTGTCTGCCCCTGACTGGCTGATCTCCCCCTGACTTGCTGATTTCCGTCTCGACAGGTCTGGGAAACCAAAACTTCTCCACCTGTATGTTGACATGTAGATCTATGCACTACGCAAGACAAGGGTTTCTGTCCAGAGCTTTTGAAAGAGAGGATTTGAGCATCTCAAGTCATCACTCAAATAAAGTATTTGGCGATAATGATTAATTGTAATTGTATTACTTAGTTTCGATCAATCATTACAATTCACGTGTTATGTTCAAGAGAAACTGGCCTATGAACGTATATTTTGTGAGCTGTCGTACACATTGCTTGCTCTAATCAAGATTTTTATTTATTAAATGTGTAATAGATCTAGACCAACAACACTAAATCTGTATATTTGTACCAATTGTTTTGGTTTAGCGCAATTTCATACCTTCAGTTTTCTCAATGCCTATGATTCTATCATTTGTCTGGACCAGTTGGGCCAATGGAGGGAAGAAAGGGATATCTGGGTAAATGTTTACCGTGATCGCTATTTAAAAATCAGATAATTAAAAAAAAAAAAAGGGGGGGGGGGAGACGATCTGAATTGGAGCTCATGGCTCATCAAGCCAACACACTAATCACTCTGCTAGTGAGGTGCTTATGAAAATAGAAGATTATAGAGTTATCTATTGTTAGTTTCAAACTCATTTAAAGCGGCGACCTATATAGAGGACTAACTTTGCTTATACCACTAAGTACAATTTGTTTCCCTTGTTCGAGATACCAAAATAAAATAGATAATAACCAATAATTAATTATCTAATTGGTTAGTTTTTAAACTGATTCTCGCAACATACTCCTAACATCTTTGGTTCATCCAAAGACATTTTCTTTGTTTCTTGATTTACACACAGACTCAAAAGTTCTGAGCTCGCCCAGGAAATGAATAGATGCAGGACAAGTTACAACTACCTAACTGCTCCCTTCTTTCGTTGTAAACTATCTACACAAATGTTAGGTATTTAGCAAAGTCTAACAACTGTCAAGTCTGAGTTTTTGTCAGTGAACAATAACAGTAGCAGCAATGAAGATTATATAAGTCAGTAGGTCATTGAACAAGTCATCGTTATCTTCCATAAGAAGTATTTCTACGTGTGTCACTGACCTGAGAGACATTGTATTGACCTTAAAGTGACTGGGATCAAAGGTAAACGTCACAAAGATAAGTTTATTATACAACAAGCTCATCGTAGTTTATTATATAGAAGTAGCATGAGCTCACAGGCCTCTGGGTTTGCAAAGGAATTTCACACACGATATCATTGACTTCACTGCAAGTGTGTTACCTACGTCACTGGCAGTTTTCAAGTTCTCCCAACACTCACAGCCGTACACTTATATAAAGTATTAAGATACAGTCTGAATTATCTGTTCCGCTTTCCCGCTTCTAAAACCCCACGAAGGTAAAAGTGTCCACTCAGTTCAATCACTCAGTTCAATCAACTCATCTCTAAGACAAGGTCAGGGGTCAACTACATTGGAAATAAGACAACAAAATGTATATAGTATAAAAATATTGTTTTGCAGAATTCTTCGAAGCATTTTAAAAACATGGATCAAAACAAAACACACTCGTTCCCAATGTTTACCTCCTACTATGTACTCACATGTAAGTCCTAGTCCAAAAACAAAAGTCCAAATTTTTAGTTTATTAAGACAACTTTTTATTCTCCTATCCAGCTGAAATTCTGGAGCATTAGACTCCTGCTGTCAGACACATTTTATATAAGTTTCAGAATGATCACTTCATGAATTAATTTGAAAATATGTATTGTATAAATGTAATGGGACTTGGAGGAACTAACGATTAAGCTATACTGTATTTTTTTTGTATAACAGAGTATCATAATATCTAATTACCACATGTCTGTTCCAATGCAAAGGTAAGAGAAATGATCAAAACTAAACTATGAATGTTGAGTTGACCATATTATTGGAACATAAAGTACGAATTTATCTTGTTTGTTTGTTTATTTTTTTGTTTGTAATATTTACATAGGAAGTATACAGAAAGACCTTGGGGGAAAAACAAGGGAGACAAATGTAATAAAAGTAACAAATGTGATCAGCACAGTCATGGCATTGTTAACGTTTACAAGAAACACAAAAGAAGTTTTGATCTGATTGACAATGGAGTGAACTTTTCTTTATGAAGAATCATAAGAGAGAATCATGAGAGAGAGAAAGTTTGTAATATAAAACATCAGGCTTTTATAGATCCTTATACTATAATATTACATGAATAGTTTTGATCCAGAAAACAGCTGTCACCTTTTGTCCGAAGAGGCAGACAGAGAAAGCGGTGGGAGGACCACATAAAAGAATGGATGTGCCTGCCATTGAATTGGGTTCTAAACAGGGCAAAGGATAGAGAGGAATGAAAAAAAAACAGTCTACAAGTCTTCCGTGGTGCCCCAACGGTCCATAAACTAAGGGATAGGTAACAGGTAACCTAAACCACAATGACTTTTTTCTGTCTAAATAAATTGATAAAACAATAGTTTTATGGTACATAAATAGTCTGATCCCAGCTATAACTCCTACCTGTTAAAGACTCCTACCTGTTACTTTGTTTTAAATACTCAACTCCAGACTGAGTTGGACTTCACTGTTTGACTTAGCAACACAGAAACAAAACAGAAATGGAATGAAGAAATATAATAAACGTTCCACAATATTTAAAAAAAAATGATTTGAATTGGATTAACAGTTCTAACTGATCAATGCAAAAAAAAAAATGGAAATGGCAATGCTCTAGTGTTAATTGAAAGTACTAGACACACATAACTGTACTAGTCAAATAATTCTTTCATCTTCATACATCAGAGACGACCATTAACTCAAGTTTTATTTAACAGCTATGTTTAAGATGTGATAAACTAAGTTTAGATGTTCACTATCTCTATCTATTTTGAGAAAATAAATTCTAACCCAAGCTTTGTTTCTTACAAATATGAAACTAATATTCTCAACTCTAAGCTCTGGGTTTCATAACTTATAAAGATAACAAGATTACAAAGAGAGTTTGTGTGATACACAAACTCAGAGGCGGCCCCCGTCGGAGTCGGATCCCTGTCAGATCCGCCTATTCGCAAGATGTTTCGGATGTTCCTTATAAGTTGAAAATAATTAACTTCTCGCTGGACGACGGAGGATGGCGAGAAGGGTATAAACCTGCCTTATCTTGATGTTTGCGCACTAGACTTTAGTTCGGATTTATCGTTGGTCCCTGGCTCAATTCCTGTATGCTCCCATCCTTAAACTATTGCAATATTTCTGAAAGAACAGTAAAGGTTAAATCATATTTTCAAAAGCCTTTAGTGTTTTTTTTTCTAACCGTGACGGACAGACCAACCAACAGACAAAACGCACAAAAATATGCTTCTTTCATTCTAATGGGGGCACTAAACAATTTTTTTTTAAAAATCAGATTTTTTTAAAAATTAAAGAAATTAGTTTAGAATCATGTCATTTCCAGGCTTTACGCTAGTACACGAAATCCGCTGCTAAGAGTTCATTTAAAAAAATATGCGTGATATCTACATGCCCAGAGCATTTCTTATAGTAACATTTCCTCCCTTACATTTACGTAATTGTTTTAGAATTGGTGTTTTGTTATTAAAAAATCGCATTCATAATTAATTTTATAAATCAAACGGTTTGCTTTTAGAAAACTAAAAGTAGCCGTTGCAACTAAACTTTTCAAGCCGCATTTAATGGTGAAATAATATTTTTTGTATCTCTTCTAGTTTTGGCGCTCTGAGTCTGACAGACGGACAGACAGACAGAAATTCATTTTAAAAAATGGTGAAATAATATTTTTCGTATCTCTTCCAGTTTTGGCGCCCTGAGTGTGACAGACGGACATTTTGCACAAACCTAATAGCGGCTTTTCCCCTTACGGGGGCCGCTAAAAATAGTGAAAGTTTGAAAACAAAATAAGTGTACATCTTCATAAAAAACATTAACAACGTTGAAGCAAGGAAAAAAAACATGTCTCATCAACTGAACATTTGTTTCAACTGCACAATTTTTAAAAGATTGAAGATCAGAATTGGTCACAAAGATAATGTAGAATATCAAAAAGTTGATAATATCAAGTAACTAGAAATATAATCAATTCTGATAAAGTTAAATAGGACAAAATATGTATGGTCTAACAAAATAGAACAACTGTTACTAATTAAAGAAAAATTAACGTGAATCCCAAATGACTATTAACATATTATCGGGCTTATTTACTAAATATTTATGAATGTGGAATAGGCAAATAATAAACTTTTCCATCCTCGGAACAATCTTTTATATAGCCTTTGGTTTTCTGAACCAGAGTGTCAGTCTCACTAGTAAACTTGAGAGCAGTCTGAGTGTGACCAGGAATCTTCTCACAGTCGCGTGCTGTCAAGTCTTTGTTAAAACATAGCCAAATCTCTTCAATGTGATATCTATCAGTCTGGGCAGAAAGAAAACACAAAATTACTTCTAAGGCCATTACAATTTTTTTTCTCTCTCAAAAGGTTAACATTTGAAGTTTTCTTTTCTCACCTAAAGCTCAAGACTATAAAGTTCAAGTGTTTGCTTCAAAGTTGATAACAAAAAAATTTTTTGGATAATTGGGTCTATTTAAAAAAAACAAAAAACTTAATAAAAATTCTAAACATTCTGTTTATAAGCATGACATGAGGAGTTGTGAATGTGCATTACATGATACTGATACAAGTCATTTAACAACAAACCCCCCTTTTATTTTGCTAACATAGATTGTCATGTGTTTTATGTCATTACATTTAGCCAAATAGAAGAACAAAGGAAATAAATCTGCTGTTCCTTCCAATTTTATGTAAAATCACAATAATGGTTAGTAAGTCTTTTAAAATGACATGCCAAGATGCTAAGCATATGGTCCTTGGCCATTGCAGGGACAGTTAGAACCATTTTTCTGCAATATTCTTTGATCACATTTTTGCAAGTAATTGAATAGTTAAAGAAAACAGAAATAGGAATCACACTGACCTATAATGTATGCCTAATCTAAAAAGCTTAAAAATAGATATAAGCTTGCTCAGTCCACTATGGTCCAATCTCTTTTGCGGACTTACAGGGGGAGGGGGGTATCTAGGAGGTCTCAGTACTGCCTTTAGGCATGCAGCTAATACAGCTCATTTCACATCAAGATTCCAACTAGAGCCCCCTAGGTAGTAAGTGATTAGTGCATACCACAATGCCAGGAATCCTGCCTACTTTTTTTATTTATTATTATTTTTTGAAACTATAAACAGATGAAAATTTTCCTATATAAATACTGCATGCTAATATAAAATGGGAATAATGAGCACAGAATTTATATATTTTCATTTATTTCATTTATTCTAAATGTTTGCCCAGTGTTGGTCCTAATTATGTTCAGAAAATACAAATTTTATAAAAATAGATTTAAAAAAAACCCAGAAAACTCTAATACTCCTAAACTACAGACTTACAGCTGGCTCATATAAACAAACGATATTTGGCTTGGCTTGAAAATGTTCAGTAAGAATATCAAAAATATCTTGGACCTGAAAAGTAAACACAGACAACAATCGACTTACAAAATATAAAAGTTTACCATTTGAAAAGATTTGTACATTGCCATGTTCTGTTTTAGTTTTGTCTACAGAATGATACAACAGGTTCAAACTTCTTTTAACTCTTTCTCTCCTAACGATAGCAACATTGCTTTGACCCCATTAAATTAAATTAATTTTTTGATTTTATAAATTTAAATTTGTGTTATATAAAAACAGAATGCTTTCTTCTTTAATTATATACTTAATATACCATTTTCTGATTATGTACGAAAAACTTATTGAAGTTTAACCATAGAAAAAATGATCAAAACTAATAATTCCATTGGAAAGTGGAAAATAATGAAATAAAGAAAGAGTTAACCCCACCTCTGATCCCAATGCCCATGGCACTGTCCAAATTTATGCAACAAAGATAAATAAATAAATGGTTTTGGACATAGAAAAACATCACACTAAGTAAAAGACTCAAGGTCAGAGCAGAAATGTGAGGTTTAAAACAAAAAAAAAGCACATTCACATCTTATAAGAAATATATTTCAATTCTTCTCTAAGCCTTAAGAGTTGTTGGCCAGGTGACTTGATTTCACCTGTGAAATTAGCTTAGGTAGGTAGTGTGTGGCTAGCCCAATGGCCTACTTCCTTTACTTTCTTCAAATAATGCTAGGTACTCAAAAAATTTCCAACCCTTGACTTTAGTATCAGATACCAAGTGTTTAGCACTCAGCC
>JADKLZ010002826.1:1026-14342 GCA_021533235.1 Biomphalaria straminea
ACTTGGCATAGATAGCTAGTTCATGTAGCTGTATGACTCTACGTGTGACTTGGCATAGGTGGCTAGTTCATGTAGCTGTATGACTCTACGTGTGTCTTGGCATAGGTAGCTAGTTCATGTAGCTGTATGACTCTACGTGTGTCTTGGCATAGGTGGCTAGTTCATGTAGCTGTATGACTCTACGTGTGACTTGGCATAGGTGGCTAGTTCATGTAGCTGTATGACTCTACGTGTGACTTGGCATAGATAGCTTGTTCATGTAGCTGTATGACTCTACGTGTGTCTTGGCATAGATAGCTTGTTCATGTAGCTGTATGACTCTACGTGTGACTTGGCATAGATAGCTTGTTCATGTAGCTGTATGATTCTATGTGTGTCTCTTTGTCAACAATAGCAGTCCTATCATAGATAGCTATCTCATGTGGCTATATGAATCTATGTGTGGCTCTGTCTCAACTGTAACCGTCTCGGCATAGGTAGCTAGTTCATGTGGCTATATGAATCTATGTGCGTCCGTAACAAATGCAAATGTTTTTTTTTTAAAAAAGAACTAATTAAATATAGAACTTGAAGTCTAGCTTGAACCTGCTGTCACGTTTTCCACTGACATTAATAGATGGCGTGACGTCATACGGCCTTACCTTCGGGCACACCGGTGAACTACCAATTAGTACACAGTACCTCCCCCCCCCCTTCCTTCCTCAACCACCCATGCTCTACACTCTGAGTCTCTGTCTGCATCGCTATTCTGTCTCTGTCTTCCTTTGTCAGACACTCACACACACACACACACTATCACATAGTCATTCTTTGTTCCCTTACACAAACACACACACACATACACACACAAGTTCTAACACACAACTACCAACTTCTCGTGTGTCTGTAATTAATCTGATCACAATGTTGTAGAGTACTCTAACGACACCAAAAAAAAAAAAATATATAAATCCAGCCCCATAATATAAACTTTCATTATAAACTACATAGTTCTTGGCTCCGTCAAAGGTGCCAATGTCCCATAATAGGTATACGGTGGCAGGAGTACCTCACTAACAACCACGCACTGCTGGAGGCCGGTGTTTACAATCTAGAAGCCCTACTTACGATTCGACAGCTGCGCTGGGTCGGACACTTATAGGGGAGATGACCGACTACCAATGGTAAGCACAAAAACACTTATAGGGGAGATGACCGACTACCAATGGTAAGCATAAAAACACTTATAGGGGAGATGGCCGACTACCAATGGTAAGCATAAAAACACTTATAAGGGAGATGGCAGACTACCAATGGTAAGCATAAAAACACTTATAGGGGAGATGACCGACTACCAATGGTAAGCATAAAACACTTATAGGGGAGATGACCGACTACCAATGGTAAGCATAAAAACACTTATAGGGGAGATGACCGACTACCAATGGTAAGCATATATTAGGACGTGGTGACAGAGATTCCCTCCACTGAAGCGTTATAAAGATAACATTTAGGCGCCATTTTGCCCGCACTGGCTTAGAAGCAGCTAACAGAGGATGGAATAAGACAGCTGAAGAGCTCTCACTAAGGTTGAAGGACACACATTTGAGAATCACTGAAGGGTCTTTGCCGAAGTCATGCGCAGATTTCGAAAAACAAACTTACATACCCCTCCCACCCTTGCGGACAACGTCTTTGTCTGTCTTGGTTGTGACAAAATATGCAGGTCGCAAACTGGGCTACCTGTGTTAATGTGAAATGCTGCACTCGTCTTTAATCTTCGGAATCGAAGGCAACGGCTATGTAACAACTTGAAACAATGTTCACAGTAAATCCCGCTCTTTGAGGAGGTAGCTCTCACCCACCTGATCTCAAAACTGTAAAGGCTAAATATGAAAGCCTTGCGTGTTGTTTACCTGAGAAAAGAAATGCAAAGAAATGAAATCAAACAATAATTTTAAGTAACTGTAGGGCCAATGCAGTGTCCCAAACAGTGGCGTAGCTAGGAATTGGCCATCGTTTATGGGTTTGGGGGGGGGGGGGCTTGACAATTTGGGGTCCCCTGCATTTAGCATAATTTTTAACAGTTAATGTAAAAAGACTCTCATTTGGGGACACCTTCAAGTGGGGGCCAGGGGGGGGATTTTCAGCGTCACAATCTGTGGGCAGTTTAGACAAATTGTTCGTTAACACGTCGTGCCAGTCTAATATGCCCACAGATTGGGCCGTTGCAGGTCAGTGTTTAAGCTTTCTATGACGAATAGTTTCGGCCCAAAACGCCGCCGATGAAACCAGAACATATTAATATTAGCTTTTAGTATAGTGATTGTGTACATTTTTATAAATGTTTGGTATGCATATCCTTATCTGTGTTTGACATTCTTAAGTTGTTGTTTTTATTTATTTGCTCCCCCCCCCCGGCTAAGACCTACTGCCATTAAGTATGACAATGGGCTTCTGTTGAAAAGGTCAAAGCGCCTAAGGTGGTAGGCCAAAGTGGACATTTGTCTCTGATGGCCTGAACGCTGAACAAAATAAACGTGACCACAGGTGGACAGACCTTGTCTCTGACGATAATGCTAAAACGAACTGCAGGCTATTCTGGGAGATAGGAACACAGTATCGTCACTATAGTGCAGAACGTCGGATGACTGCCCGGTCGTGTTGTTTGCGCTCTGGACTACCACCTCGAGGGATTTTTGGTTCGAAATCTGTCCTTTGTAATCCTCCTCCGTCCTGTGCGAGGCTTGAGCTCAGGTGCGTAGCTAGAAATTTATCAGCGTTTGGGGGCCGGGGGCTTGGCCTCTTCGGGGGCCCCCTTCAAATGGAGGCCCGGGGGGATTTTCAAATTCTCCCCCCCCCTCTCTAGCTACGCTAGGATGTAATTCTCTTGTCGTCTCTAGTAGCATACAAAACATATAAAACAAAGAGGCTGGATTCTTAGCAAAAGACAAGAATGTGTGGTGCTCCAAAAAGATTCAGAGGTGAAGGTATCACTGGTATGAAAATAATCACATGCTTGAAAATTTAATAGGTGGTGCGGTGGTCGAATGGTTAGGCGCTTGGCTTCCGAACCAGAGGTCCTGGGTTCGAATCCCGGTAAAGATTGGAATTTTGAATATCGGGATTTTTAGGGCGCCCCTGAGTCCACCCAACTCTAATGGGTACCTGATTTTAGTTGGGGAAAGTAAAGGCGGTTGGTCGTTGTGCTGGCCACATAACACCCTGCTCGTTAACAGTTGGCCAAAGAAACAGAAGACCTTAACATCATCTGCCCCATAGATCGCAAGGTCTGAAGGGGACACTTTACTTTTTTTTTACTTACTTGAAATTGAAAAGTTGCATAAAATACTTAGACTGCGTAGTCTGAAAATGGTGTTAGTTCTAAATAACTAATGCCTGTTACACATTGGCTCATGTTCTGGTATGATAGCATAATAGAGTTTATAGTTGTTGTTTTTTTTAAGCCTCGTTATGAGTGTGTGTCAGCACAGTCCTGCAACATGATGCAATCTAACGGCTTGCCATGCGTGTCGTCTCCTCGTCACGCTCGGGGCACAACGAATCCAGTTGTCCAAGCCTGGCCCACGCGGACATAGATCACTTGTGCTAACGGTCCACCCATTATCATTTCCCCAAGACCCTTGTCTATCTCGTCTGCGTTTTTGGGAAAAACAAGAGCAGGCATGGTTATCGTTCTTTGACTAGGCGCAGATTGCACGTTCCCGCAAACAAACTTTTACACACACACACACACACACACTTTATCTCACACATATGCATTGTTTTTTTTTCCATGCACACATACACAGACACATGGTAACCGCACACTTCAAGAAAGTCAAGCACTCTTCCAAATCTATTTATCTATTGGTACAGAGAGTCTCAAATTAATTGTAGTCAATGACTGAGCAGACGTGAGCCGCAGTCGTCTGCTAAACTGAGAAGGCTCAAAAGGAACAATAACATTAGCGCATCGTACAAATTCGCGCCAACATGCGAACACGTGCTACTTGTAGACCTATTCATTTTAAAAAAGTGTTTTGCCTTCTTCGACAACGGTGTTTGGTTAGGGAGTACATTCTAAAGATTGATTTGCATTTAGGATAAACGGGCTAATTTTTTTGGTTGGTAGGCCTCCTGTAACAGATTTTGTCGTAGGGCTAGTTCTAGATAAAATAAGTTATTGGTCCAAACAGATGGAAAATTAGTTTGACTACAATTGTCCACCTCAGCAAAACTACTATAACAATAACAACAGAGATGCAAATACCAATAAAATTCAGAAGCACACACGCACACAACAACAATGTTATTTAAAGTAAAGTTCCCCTTTCAGAACCTTGCGAACTATAGGACAGGTCATTAATTTCTGTGGCCTACGGTTAACGTGGGTGTCATGTGTCCAGCGCAACGCCGACGGCTTTACTTTCCCCCTACTAATGTCAGGTACCCATTACACCTGGGTGGACTCAGAGGCGCCCTAAAGATTTCGAAATAAAAAAAAAAACAGTCTTCACCAGGATTTGAACCCGGGACCCATGCCTCGGAAGCCAAACGCTTTACCATTCAGCCACCCGCCTCCAAATGTGACGTTCCTTAAGCCATGAGGATTATTACATCCAAACCCAAACCTCCATAAGGACGTTAAAGTATGGCGCGACAGGGTTCGATCTGCCCAACATCTTGACATCAATCCGGAGCACGATCCCTACCACCGAATGGCCAGGTCTTTGACTCCGAATATTATGGACGATTTGGCAGGAGGTTATCATGATTTAGAGACATCTCCCCCCCCTTCTTTGCTTTTGTGATGTCAGTAGCGGCGTTAGGGGGTGGCAAGTGGGGCAACCGCCCCAGGCCCCGCGCCAGAGGGGGGCCCCGCGATCGGAGATTTTACCGCCACCAACCTCGAAAATCAAGTTGTCATAAACTAGGACTTGTTTCTCAATATTTTCCTATTATATTTATGATGCCAATTGCCATTTGAGCTCTTAACATATTTTTTGGTTTCGAAATACCGTTCAGTTTCGGTAAAGACAGCATTTAATGAAGTTTAATAAAATGTCGATTCTAAGAGGCTATCAAATCATCGTTTATCAATTCACAATAAAAACACGTAGGTGGAAGCTACCCATCCCAATTGTATATTTCGTATTTAAACATTGACGTCCCAACAGATTAATAATAAACAAAGATACAGTGTTTCTTGACTTTCGCTGGTGACACGTTCAAAGACCGCACGCGAATATCAGATTTTACGTTTTTCTTCTGCCAGTGTTGTTCTCTTTTCATCAGCAACCTGTGCGTCAGTTCTCATAGATGCTCTGTCACGTGTCTCTGTCTCCCAGGTTCCTGGGTCTATGCTGAAAGCCTTCAGAGAAGCTTTCCTTCGCTTAGTTGGCCATACAAGAGTCGTTTAGGGATGCGGTGGTCTTCCATTCTGCATACGTGTTCTGCCCACCGCAACTGGGACTGCATTAGGATTGTGTGGATTTTCGGATATAAACAGTATCACAAAACATCCCCAAACACTTAAACCCTCAAGATAACCACTTCCCATTTCATTAATAACTTTTACATGCTGTTCCTTTTAAAAATTCACTAAATGTTCAGTAATTTTTTAAAAGTGTCATACAACACTGTTATGTCGCATTACAGTATTAAAAGAATAGGTGCGTATACATTAAATATACTGTTAATTTAGTCTGCAATGGACAACAAGGGCTGAGAGTGCATGAGACTGACTTGACTTAATCCTGTGTACTCCCAGGGGAGCATAGGGCCGCAACCACACCTCTCCACCGAACTCGGTTCTGAGCAGCTTTCTTCATCTGCTCCCATGTCATTCCAGTACCCTCAGCTTCACTGATGACTGACCTCTTCCAGGTTTGCTTGGGTCTGCCTACTTTCCTCTTTCCTTGTGGATTCCAGTCAAGAGCTTGCTTTGCAACATTGGTAGCTGGTTTCCGCAGGGTGTGTCCTATCCAGCTCCATTTTCGTTTGGTAATGTCTTGTGCTATGGGCTTTTGTCTAGTTTTGTTCCACAAATCGGTAGTGGTAATCTTTTCTGGCCACCTAATTCCTAATATCCGGCGTAGGCATCTGTTAACAAAAGTTTGGAGCTTTTCCGTATTTCTTTTAGTGACTCTCCAAGTTTCTGAACCGTAAAGGAGAACAGACTTAACGTTAGTATTGTAGATTCTTATTTTGTTATGTAGAGATATTGCCTTGGAGCGCCAGATTGTTTGAAGAGTTGAGAAGGCAAACCTAGCTTTATTTATTCAAATTAGTACATCATCAACAGCTCCACCGTCTTTGCTAACTCTGCTTCCGAGATAGGTGAAGTGGTCTGTATCAAGGATGTTTTCTCCCTGTAGCATGATTGGGTTCTCTTGTCTATTGTTTATCCTCATAACTTCTGTTTTCTTTTTATTGATTAGAAGTCCAGTCCTTTTTGCTATTTCTGAGAGTCTGGTGAGTTTGGTCTGAGCATTTTGTTGTGTATGGGAGAGAAGGCAGATGTCATCGGCGAAATCCAGGTCTTCTAATTGGTGTGTTAGTGTCCACTGTATGCCGCTTTTATTATTTAGGACTGTCTGCCTCATGACCCAATCAATCACCAGTAAGAATATCAAGGGTGAAAGCATACATCCCTGTCTTACTCCTGTTTTTACCTGAAAAGGGTTGGTCAGCTTACCATTGTGTATTACTTGACAAGATGAGTCATCGTATAGCTGTTTAATGATATTGGTGAATTTTGTTGGGATTCCGTAGTGATTCATCAGTCTCCAGATTATGTCTCTGTCAATACTGTCAAAGGCTTTCTCGAAGTCAACAAAGGTCATGTACAGAGGAGATTGCCACTCGATAGATTGTTCTATGATAATACGTAGTGTAGCAATGTGGTCAGTGCATGATTTCTCCTTACGGAATCCAGCCTGTTCTGGTCTTAGTCTTTTATCTAGAGCAGTGATTCCCAAAGTGGTCCATATGGACCCCCAGGGGTCCACGAGGACTTCCAGGGGGTCCACAAAAGTGAAAAAAAGAGTTGGGGGTCCATGGCATCCAAATGGGGGTCCACGAGAGTGGATCTCATTTAAGAAGGAATTGAGTTTAATATTAATCTCACATTAATGGAATCACCTATTATATCATACAAATATACATTATTTATACTTTATTATAGCTAGGCCATTAAATAGGCCCTATTATATATATCATTGGAATGAAAAACATATATTTTAAATTAAAATACCTCATTTAAATAGCTCAATTTGGTCTAGAGATAACTAATATTTAACATGGCTGAATCTAAATATAAAATAGACGGTGGTGTTAATTTTCAAAATTTGTTTCTTCTTTTCTCGTCGAACTTATATTGCCTATGTGTCTTTTATTTAACATTTTATGTAAGACACCATGAAACCACCTAAGCTGGAGGATCGTTGGAGACAAAGCCACCCTGATAAGATTTGAAAAGCTATTGAACACTCTATGATAAAGTGGAGGAAATATCTACAATTGACAAAATATTTGTTTTCAAATTTTAAGGAAAATATAATGGTTTGCTTTGCGGTGACCCAAAATATCTTGTAAAATTATGAAAATGACATACAATTGGCGAAAAAAAAGGAATGATTTAGCCAGCCGCTGAAGTTTTTAAAACTATTTTGTACACAAACCTGCATCTGATATTTGTTAAGAATTCTTCTAAGCAACAAATAGTTCAAAGGTCTATATATGAACCGAATTGTGCCTGTCATGTAGCATTTTTTGGGCACATGTTCGTTTATTTATGGATAAAAAAATTCACGACAAAATTTCGTTTTGTGAAAACTGATAATTGACAATAAAATCGAACACATTTGATGTTTTGAAGCAATCGTTCGAAGAAAAAGCAAACCCTGTAACTATTATATCAGTATCAACAAATGAAGCAGTAGTAGATCTTGATTACAGGAATATCTTCAATTTGTTACCAACGCAGTTATGAGAAACTAAATACGCAATTACTTGCTCAAATGTGAAGAGAAAATGACAAGAACATTCATCAGTTGAATCACAAAGCACCAGGAGAGGACCAAATTACAGCAGAACTAATTCTCAGTACAAAGGAGTGCGTGATGTATGTGTGAAAAATTGTTTTATTTAATTTAATAACTATATTTGCATAGTGTAGTTTTGTCTATTTAAAAATTTAACAAAAAGAAATGTAGACTACAGCGTTAAGTATTTGAAATTGAA
The DNA here is from genome assembly GCA_021533235.1 of Biomphalaria straminea. Taxonomy (NCBI): domain Eukaryota; kingdom Metazoa; phylum Mollusca; class Gastropoda; family Planorbidae; genus Biomphalaria; species Biomphalaria straminea. The sequence goes on from JADKLZ010002826.1 coordinate 9,253, forward strand.
CTTCATTACTTCCTTGTCAAACAAGAGATTGTTAATTTGCCATTTTTTTATGATGCAGTGCTCCTATTTCTACTCTGTGGCTCTCATAGAGCTTATTAGTAATAATGATCTTAATTTTTAAATTATTTTTTTCTTCATTGGGCCATTCAATGAGTATTCCAGCTCCTTCGTTTGTGGTGGCTTTCTGAGAACAATCCATGAAAACTCTGTTAGGGCAATGGTATTGTTAATGTGTTCACTCTAATTCTTGAGTTCTGTTAGAATATAGTTAAATATGTTTGCAAAGTCTTTGCAAACAACATATTTCTGCAAACAATATATTTCTCTATACAGGTGACCGAGTCAACTTTTCTGGTAATGATGTATTTTTTTTTAAATTCAAATTATTATGGCTCAAGAAATCCACGAAAAACAGCTCTTTGTGAAACCTTTTACTAAAACAACAAAATAAACTCCATAGTAATGGAAGTCGATCTTGCAAACCTTTAAAAACAAAAAGTTTCCAATGTGTTTAGTGATAGTAAACGATACATATTAAGTGTTACATAATGGGTTTAAATTTCAATTTCAATGCAAAATGAATCTATTGTAATATTGGGTGATAATGAGCCAAATATTTTTCGATATGTCAATAATTTCACTTGACATCTAAAATTGGATCAATTTATCCGAATATTGAGGTTACGTTGTCAGGGATAATGACAGGGTACAAAATCTGTTGTCTTTCATTGTAAAAAAAAAATACATTTAACTTAAAATGTAGTTTTAAATTACTTTTTCACTCCTCATGTCACTGGTTGGAAATTATTTAAACAAAATGTGTAATTTGAAATTAATGAATTTTCAACAATTCAATATAACTTAAACAGGGGGTCCACGGAAAACCAGAAAACTTGTCAAGGGGTCCACGAGACAAAAAAGTTTGGGAACCACTGATCTAGAGCATCTTTCAGGCGTTCTAATATTATCCTAGTTAAGACCTTGCTAAGGGTTGACAGTAACATGATTCCTCGCCAGTTGTTGCATTGGGTAAGGTCACCTTTTTTGGGTAGTTTAACTAGATAACCCAGTTTCCAGATTTTTGGGACCTGTTCTTGTTCCCAAATCTTGCATAGCAATGGGTGCAGCATTTCAGCTGATATTTTGGGGTCTGCTTTTAGTGCCTCTACTGGTATACCATCTGGGCCTGGCGCCTTTCCACTTTTTGCATTTTTGATGGCCTTGATGATTTCCCCTTTAGTAGGAGGACCTGTGTTAACATCCATTTCTTCTGTTGCTGGGGGTATGTCAGGAATGTTTAGGGATGAGGTGGTCTTCTATTCTGCCCATCGCAACTGGGACTGCATTAGGATTGTGTGGATTTTCGGATAAAAACAGTATCACAAAACATCCCCAAACACCTAAACCCTCAAGATAACCACTTCTCATTTCATTAATAACTTTTACATGCTGTTCCTTTTAAAAATTTACTAAATGTTCAGTAATTTTTTTAAAGTGTCATCAACAATGTTATGTCGCATTACAGTATTAAAAGAATTGTTGCGTATACATTAAATATACTGTTAATTTAGTCTGCAATGGAAAAAAAGGGCTGAGAGTGCATGAGACTGACTTGACTTAATCCTGTGTACTCCCAGGGGAGCATAGGGCCGCAACCACACCTCTCCACCGAACTCGGTTCTGAGCAGCTTTCTTCATCTGCTCCCATGTCATCCTAGTACCCTCATCTTCACTGATGACTGACCTCTTCCAGGTTTGCTTGGGTCTGCCCACTTTCCTCTTTCCTTGTGGATTCCAGTCAAGAGCCTGCTTTGCAACATTGGTAGCTGGTTTTCGCAGGGTGTGTCCTATCCAGCTCCATTTTCGTTTGGTAATGTCTTGTGCTATGGGCCTTTGTCTTGTTTTTTTCCACAAATCGGTAGTGGTAATCTTTTCTGGCAGCGAGAGTGCATGAGAAGGATTCCTTATATATTGGTACTGTAACCTAGCATGTATTGAACCAGTTGATGTGTTTGTACAGCTATTTCGGCCAATCAACTTCCAGAAAGATCGGCGATGACGTATTAAGTTATTTTTTCCAATAGATTACTTTGCATAGACATCGTGCGGCCGTGGGAAATTTTAAAACCATTGTAATCGTGATAAAAAGTAAATCCGTGGTATAGCCCTTCAGCAATAGTTGGGTCTGCGAAAGTGTATGGACCACTGTAGCTCTCAGATGGGAAATGATATCAGTAGTGCGCGAGTGGTTTCTTTATATTTGCTTCTGTTAATGCAGGACGATTACAATACAGTATATAAAGTACTTAAGTAATGTATCTACATAATGTTCTATATTTGAAGCAAAAATATAAGGCCCATAGCTTAAAAAATTAAAGGCCTACATACTGTATTATTATTGTTACATCGAAACGGATGAGCCAGTCAACGTGATGAGTTTACAGTAGTATGGTCTACCGTCACGGTTAAGGGCCCCGCACTTAACGCTCGCCCAGGGCCCTGCACACTGCTAGGGCCGCCCCTGCGTGATGTATGTAACGGCCACGAACGCTTGCTACTCTAATCAATATGTTCAGCTATTAAACACTAATCATACTGACTACATATGTACGCCACAATTATCACATCCTTATTTATTTATAGAAAACAATTCCCCCAGCAGGTGGCGCTATTTAGCATATATTTATTGTAAGGATGATGTCCCCTGTTTCTGATAATAGGTTAATTAAACATTGTTTCTTATATAAGATTGTGAGTCTCACATGAATAAGATTAATTTTATGATCATTGTCACTTATTCGCTATGTTCATCCATCCATGCCCTACCCTCCTCTTAGTCTGTAGTATTTCTAATTTAAAAAAGCCCACATCCTGCTGTCTGGATGACTGGCGCGAGTCAAACCCGGATCTTGGTAGCAGACTATCTTCAAATACATGCAAACCCAAATGCATGATGAGACCAGCAGAACTATTGGCAATGGGTCTTTGACTTTGAGCTCACTCAAAATACCAGAGCACTCAATATATCGAAAAATGTTCTTGTGTGTTACCTTGCCAATGTTTCCTTCTTAATCTTATACAATACAGACGTTACTTCAAAAAAGAAGATGATTACGTCCTACGCGTTATGCATTTAGTCATGCATGTTAACCAATGACCTAAATTCTGCCAAGTCACTGGTTTTCCTGGCTGGCTCAAGCAACCCATTCCATGCTCTAATAGCACTAGGGAAGAAGGAGCATTTGTATAAATTTGCCCTAGCATATTGAACGAGCAATGTGTCTTTATCTTTGCTCTTTCTGGGTATTTTATTAGATTTTTTTTTTATTTGAAGAGAATGGTTCATTGCCTTGTGTTGTTTTTTTCGAGTCTTCTCTCCTGAAGGCTTTCTAAATTTAGTGATTTTACTACAGGTGTAACTCTAGTCAAAAGTCAATATTCGTTTGTTATGAATCTCACTGCTCTGATTTGTGTCTGTTCTAGTTTCTTAATATTTTCTTTTGTTGAAGAGTTCCAAACAGAAGATGCGTATTCTATTATAGCCCTAACCAAGGTTAAATAGCATTTAATTTTATGTTCTTATTTGATTTATTAAAAATTCTTTTAATAAACACTAATCCTTTATTTTTTAAAAATAGTTTTACCAGGCTTTCATATGCTGCAATTTCACATTTAATATTACTGTCTGATATGACAATATTAACAGTATAAATAAACTTCATCAACTTCAGAGTGCTTTTAGTTAAGACAACAAAAAGACCCTATTTAGACACCTACTCGGGAAGCAAAAAGCAAGCTTAAGAAAGCTAAAACGATTTTAAAAAGAAAATAGAACACCATCTAGGTCACCACTTAAGCATTGGACCATTACGGACACACACACAAGGAGAGATGTATTTGATGGCTGTTATTATGTTTTGTTATGTGTAATGTACAAATTATTAGACATAACCTCAAAAATAATAATAATTATTATTATTATTACTCATCAAACCGCAGTTTCTTTTAGGAATTTTTTTTAAAATGGTTTATTCAGATTATACTTTTGTTTACAGTAACACACAAGACAAACAGGCCAACGCATCCACGTCAAGACCATACAATACTGTTGAGCAGTGAAGGTCACTGAAGGGCTGTATATAGTTCACGCCTAAATACACTGCTCATTGTAATATACCCGCTGAAGCTCATAAATTATAAAGTCATAGTTGCAGATATAGGAGCATTAGCGAATTGTCAAAACAAGATCAGTTTTCCATGTTCTTTACAAAGAGCGAAGACCCAAAATTGTTAATAGCTTTCACTGATTGTGTTGATGTGTGTACCGGTTGACAGCTCAGGCATTCACGTCCCAACCTTATAATAGTGTTGAGCAGTCAAGGTTACTGAGAAGTTGTGAACAGTTCATATTCACATACATTGTCTATTGTAGTATATCCACTGGAGTTCATCAATTATAAATTCATAGTATGTTTTTTAAACTCATATTTTCACAATTAAGGTTAACATCGGAAAGAAATAGTGCTAACTTGACAATCAGGGTGAACACTGTTTTCTGTTGTAGACGCGATCAAAGTTCTTGATATGTAACAAAGTTGACTTAACCAACTTCTTGCACTAGACCAGTATCCAACACTTTACACTGAAAAGTTGGGCTGATCAACAATGCTCCTGGACGTTGCAGTACTCTAACAGTGGACAGACCGGTACGGTTTCTTGATGGTAACTTGTCAACCCAAGGCTGAGGCCCAGCAGCAATACAGTGAGCTCATGAGGAATTTAGAGGACTACATAGACTCTATAATCTATGATTGGTTATTCTTTACAATTTGTCTGGTCTGGCGACATTTTTTATTTTAATTTTTTTTTCTATAATACTATTTGATAGACCTAGTATTAACAAGAAAGAAACTATAATGCATAACTAATTAATGTTACAAATTCATGTTTTTGTTCAGGTGTATTCTTTGTTCGGGTCTGTCTAAAAGCGGATATTACCAGCTCAGTGTAAAGCATATTCAAATTAAGGGGAATTCCCTTCTCTGATTGATGAGGTTTTCGCTGCTGTGGTAAGGTCTTCTCTGAACTGA
>JADKLZ010002837.1:1073-17382 GCA_021533235.1 Biomphalaria straminea
CCCCAAACGATGGGAAATTCCTAGCTACGCCTCTGGTCTCCGCATCTCTTTCTCTGTCTGTCTCTTCTTCTTTTTTCCAGGTACTGTTAGGTACTGAAGGAAGGTCATTACGAGCCTTGAGCACCTTGTGATATGAACATAGAGTTTAAGCTCAAGTTTTTTTTTTACAGTAATTAGTAGGTTATTGTGTGGTCCATTCGCATTATTAATTCTGTTTTTTTTTTAACCTCATGAAAGCTACAAAGTATCTTTCTGTAGCATCTCAATTGTCACTTACAATTATAAGTTGGGCAAGCTGTCTAGAGTTATAGCCTGACGAACCACTGATGTATTTCATATGAAGTCAAATTCTGAGTTCAATCCCTACATAGTGGCGTAGGGGGGGGGGGAGAATTTGAAAAATCCTCCCGGGCCCCCACTTGAGTGGGCCCCCCAAATGAGTGTTTTTTTTTTACATTAAAAATTGAGTATTACGCAAAACGTAAGTGCCCCCAAAGAAGTCAGTCCCCCCGGGTCCCCGAACAATGGAAAATTTCTAGTTACGCATTGGTCCCTACACCATTCTTTCTCTGTCCCCGCACTGCTGAAAGATTCTTTGACTAGATCCAGGAGAAATTGAGTACCCGAATACTGTGGCTGTCTGGTCGTGTGGGCTGCGCTTCTAACTGTCAACACGAAGATCATGAGTTCAAATTCTGGCCACTGCCATCCCCTGACGTTCTATAGTAGTTTGTGGCTCGAAATTAATAATCCGTTCAAATCTGAAACGTTTAAATTAAATTCAATTATCACTATGATTCCATGTTATAGTCCATAGCTATGTTCATATTAAATTAAGCGAATAGACACCAGTTTAAAACTGTGTAGTGCGACTCACATCAATACATTGACAATACTTTCTGCACTTCTATAAACTACAATGTTATAGAATAATGCGTTGGTTGATCTGTTTTTTTAACTCAACTCAAGGGCAGAGAAGTTCATGGAGAGTCTGGAGAAGAAAATAGTCAAAGTAAATAAATATCTTTCACTTGTCGGTGAGCAAAATATCTTTTCAGCGATTGAAAGTAAAACGAATTTGAGGACATATTTTTAGAGCCAGCATTTAAACTCCAATGACACTTCATGAAGATGCTTCGATGCAAATGTTAATGTTTAGGGTGACAATACGCCTCTGATATTTAAAACGCATTGGCGTAGAATGACACTAAAGCGATCGAACGAAAAACGCACAAGGAAGAAAAAAAAAAGAAAATCTAGAACAATAGGCAATATTGTAGCATAGCATCAGAACAATAGACAAAAGTATAACATAATAAGATAAAAATAAGACGTTGTCTTCAAGTAGATAGATCAAGGAAAAGTACATGTGGGAAGCGTGGTCGAGAGGCTAAGTGCGGCTTGAGCTTGGCTTGCTTAGCTACCTAGAATGGGGGCTCGAGGTTCAACACCCGACTAGGGCAGAGTTGTGTTTACTGAGCGCCCTAAGGCAGCACGGGAAATCAACTCCTAGATACCCCCTTCCCCCCACTGGTCCACAAATGAGATTGGACCAAAGCGCTCTGAGCATGCTATAAGCATGAAAGTAGCGCTATATAAAAGCTATAATAATAATAATACATTCGTTTCATGTTTCTGAACAGACCCTGCTGTGAACAAGAAATATGCATTTAAGACTTACCTACAAAAAGTAAGTGTCCCCTTTAGACCTTGCGATCTATGGGGCAGATAATGTTAAAGTCATATGTTTCTTTGGCCAGCGGTTAACGAGCAGGGTGTTATGTGGCCAGCACAACGACCAACCGCCTTTACTTTCCTAACTTAAGTCAGGTACCCATTAGAGTTGGGTAGACTCGGGGGCGTCCTAAAAATCCCGAAATTCAAAATGTCAGTCTTCACCGGGATTCGAACTACTTACTACTTACGTACAAAACATACACAGTTTTATCACTTTAAAACGATGATATTGTAAAGATAAAGTAAGGCTATCTTATGTGTTTATTTCAATGTGATGCTTAGTGATAAATAACGAGTCTTGAGTTGAAAATATAACCAATATTTAAGGAGTGTAATAACTTTCTCTAAGTTTAACCTTCAACATTGTCGAGACTTGCTACTGATGTCCTTGTATACTTTATCTTACCTGATTCTTTTGTCTCGCAATTGAATGGAGGGATGTTATTAAGTTTTCGTGAATGTCTCTAGTGTAACCATTAGTAAAGGTGAGCGGATGCGTTTGGTTATGTAAGCTGAAGAGATTCTGATGAAATCACGAGATGGTCTGTCGTCATTCAAGTTCATAAATATTGTTTGGTAAGTTGAAGAGAGAAGAACAAGGAAAAGATGAACGGACGTGCAATTTTAGTGAGTTAATTATTTTACAAATTTTATTAAACTTTTTCCGTCTGTCTGTCTGTCTGGGTTGATTATTTTACACTTTTTTTCCTCCCAATTTCCATTCTCGGATTAAGTAGCAATTAGGCGAATTATTCTTTGTCGATGACATCACATAAATGAATTAAAAAAATCAACCAATCGTTAAATCAAACAGTGATATAATTAATTTGATTTCATATATAAAAAGAAAAGGAATAAACAGCTAGCAATATTTAATGATTTTGCAGGAATTTTAAAAAGCTTAAGAAACAAGAAGGTTTTATATATTTTTTATTGTTAGTTTCAAATTTTCAAGCGACAACCTGTTTCTCTACATAAAATATAAAGTGTAATAATTCAACTTATAGTATCCGCATCAGTCAAAGACAATTTCATTACCTTGTTCAATACAAAACAAATAATCAATTAATAATAGATAATAATTTACTAATGTTTTTTTTAATTGATTCTTCTTTTGTCAAGTGCTAGAAATAATAATAATAAATTTCAGTTTGATCCGAGATTAGATGTGGAAGAAATAACGTATATAAACTTTTTACCAGACAGACAGACAGAGTTGATGCTTGGCAGAAAAAAAAACACAATTGCTTATTTCCCACGCTTTTTCTACAATGGTCGTTGATCTCATTGGGACATTGCTTTGCCCTTATTCCTAAAACCAAATTGTTATGCAAATGCTTTTTTTCTTTTGACAAATGAACGAAACAATTCTACCAGTAACCTTGGAAACCTCTGGTTAAAGTTTGTTTGTTTTAAAACGCAGTGATGTCATTCTTCACTTACAATCCACCTACACTTATCGACATTTAGTAATCATCATGCCACGTGGATGTGTCGATGCGACTTGTCATGTCAGCACTTCCGGTTTTAACCGAGTAAGGGAAATAATTAGAGTCGTTATTTTTAACCATATATCTCGGGGTAGACTAACACTAGATAAAACATTAGTACAAACATTTCAGTGAATCTTTTGTTAAAAACATATATTTTAAAAATGTCCTTTCTGTTAATTTACATTATAATAAATTACAACAGTTTTTTTTCATAAGTATCCATGTAGGTTATTTTACCTAGTCTTTCATACTAATTAGACCAGTGTTTCTCAAACTGTGTGTCGCGGCACACTAGTGTGTCGCCAAAGATTTGCAGGTGTGCCGCGGGAGTTTTCAGAATGCCATACGTGCAGCGTTACACAGGTCTGCCTAATTAAATGTTTATTTTACGTTGCGATGACATCCCCACTTACAACGACCAGTAATAGTATTTCCATATTGACAGAAAGGGGTGTTAGCTATTCAGGTTATGAAATTTCCAATATACATAAATTATTATAATGACTCTAATGTGGGCCGCCTTAGCAGGCACACACCATTTCTTAAATTGGTAACGATAATAATAAGTGATTTATTTCATGTGAATTGTGTAGGTGTCTACTAATAATAACAAATTATCAATAAGCATTATTCATTGTTATCCATGGCGTTAAATGAAAAGCAAACAAGATTACAAAGAGAGTTTGTGTGATACACAAGAGGCGGCCCCCGTCGGAGTCGGATCCCTGTTAGATCCGCCTATTCGCAAGATGTTTCGGATGTTCCTTCTAAGTTGAAAATAATTAACTTCTCGCTAGACGACGGATGTTGGCGAGAAGGGTATAAACCTGCCTTATCTTGGTGTTTGCGCACTAGACTTTAGTTCGGATTTATCGTTGGTCCCTGGCTCAATTCCTGTATGCTCCCATCCTTAAACTATCGCAATATTTCTGAAAGAACTGTAAAGATTAAATTATATTTTCAAAAGCCTTTAGTGTTTTTTTCATCTAACCGTGACGACAGACCAACCAACAGACAAAACGCAGAAAAATATGCTTCTTTCATTCTAATGGGGGCACTAAACAATTTTGTTTTTAAAAATTTGATTTTTAAAAAAAATTAAAAAATTAGTTTAGAATCATGTCATTGCCGGGCTCTACGCTAGTACACGAAAGTCGCTGCTAAAAGTTCATTTAAAAAAATGTGCGTGATATCTGTCTGTGAAAAACATTTATTATAGTAACATTTCCTCCCTTACATTTACGTAATTGTTTTAGAATTGGTGTTTTGTTATTAAAAAATCGCTATCATAATTAATTTTATAAATTAAACGGTTTGCTTTTAGAAAACTAAAAGTAGCCGTTGCACCTAAACTTTTCAAGCCGCATTTAATGGTGAAAAAATATTTTTCGTATCTCTTCTAGTTTTGGCGCCCTGAGTGTGACAGACGGACAGAGAGAAAGAAATTCATTTTAAAAAATGTGCGTGATATCTACATGCCAAGAGCGTTTTTCTAGTAACATTTCCTCCCTTATATTGACGTAATTGTTTCAGAATTGATGTTTCATTATTAAAAACTCGCTTGTATAATTAATCGGTTTGCTTTTAGAAAACTAAAAGTAGCCGTTGCACCTAAACTTTTCAAGCCGCATGTAATGGTGAAATAAAATTTTTCGTATCTCTTTTAGTTTTGGCGCTCTGAGTCTGACAGACGGACAGACGGACAGAGAGAAAGAAATTCATTTTAAAAAATGTGCGTGATATCTACATGCCAAGAGCGTTTTTCTAGTAACATTTCCTCACTTACATTTACGTAATTGTTTCAGAATTGATGTTTTATTATTAAAAACTCGCTTGCATAATTAATTTTATAAATTAAACGATTTGCTTTTAGAAAACTAAAAGTAGCCGTTGCACCTAAAATTTTCAAGCCGCATTTAATGGTGAACAAAATATTTATCGTATCTCTTCTAGTTTTGGCGCCCTGAGTGTGACAGACGGACAGACGGTCATTTTGCACAAACCTAATAGCGGCTTTTCCCCTTACGGGGGCCGCTAAAAATCAAACCAAGGTACAAGGAAAGTTACTTCCTATATGGTTTCATATCTTCAAGACCTGAAGATTCTCCATTGCCATTCTGTCTCATCTGCATTTCAACTATGTCAAATGAGGCGCTTGTTCCAAGCAAATTGAAGACAAACTTCGAAACAAAACATCCAGCTGTAAAATCGCGACTGCGGGAATACTTGGAAAACATCAGGGCTCAACAAAAAAAAAACAACAACAAAGAAACTTACGAACTACCTAAAGCTGCCAGGGATTGATGGCAAGTTATAAGGTTGCTCAGTTATTAGCAAAACGCAAGAAAGCAAACACAGTGGCTGAATCAGTCATTGCATCATTTTTAGCAATAGTTGTTGAAACTATCCCAGGACCCGCTGCCGCCGAAAAGGTTAAGAAAGCTCCTTTGTCAAATGATACTATCTCGGCAGAATAGAAGACTTATCGTCAGATTTACAAGATCAAATCTGCGAACACTTAGACGTGACTGAAGATGAAGTGTCTCTGTTGTGGTCTCTTCAAGTTGATGAATCCACCGACGTTAGAGGCAAAGCCCAGCTGCTAGCTTTTATTCGGTTCATAAAGGATGAAAAATGTGTCAACTAATTCTTATTTTGCAAAGACTTACAAACTACGACCAAAGACGATGACATTTTCAAAATGGTGAACGAAAACATTTTGCTCTTCAAACTACAGTGGAAAAACTGTGTCAGCGTTTGCACCGATGGCTGTATTTCCATGCGGGGAAATAGAAAGGGATTCGTCACTATTTTGCGTCAAGAAAATCCAAATGTATTATTTGTTCATTGCATGATCCACAGAGAAGCTCTTGCCTTGAAATAATTGAGGAAAGATTTGATGTCTGTTCTGGATCAAGTGATTTTGAAATTGTATACTTCATCAAATCCCGACTTTTCTCTCAGCTTTGTGAAGCAATGGATTCAGACTACAAATGTCTCCTGAAACACACCAAAGTTCGTTGGCTCCCCAGGGTTAAAATGTTAAAGCGTGTTTTTAACTTTGAGACACCTGCAGTCAGCATTACATACATATATAGTTCATTTATGTTGTATATATGTATGTCTCACATCTTGTTTCAGCACCTAGCTTTAACTCTATGTTTATTTAGTCAGCATTGCAGCATTACTTGTCAACAAATGGAAGTAATGAGTATGGATGGGTCAGCTATCCATTTGGAAACATTGAAGCTATAACTCTTAAAACTGAATAAGAAGAGTAGCTCATTGATTTAAAAAAAAAACGATGCAGTTCTTGTAGTCAAGTTTTGCCTAGAAAGCCTGGATGTATCTTGGATTGCAATCAACAAGTTTTATCCTGTAATCAGTTTAAAAGCAATCAAAATAACTCTTCCATTTGCATCTTCGTGGGTTTGTGAGTTTGGACTTTCAACACTGACTGAAATCAAGTCTAAGAAAAGAGAGAGACTTCTTACAATAGACGATGAAATGCGAGTTAGTTTTCCGACTTTGGAGCCTCCATTAGATCGCATTTGCTCTAACAAAAAAAAACAGACGTACCCTTCACATTAAATGTAATACTTAAAAAAAGTCAAATATTTTTTCTTTTTATTTTAAAACAACTGTTGCTCTACAATCTACATAGTGTACCGCGAAGTTTTTGTAGTTTTTTTTACTGTGCCGGCAGACAAAAAAAGTTTGAGAAAGGGGGATAATTTGAAAACCCCCCAGACCCCACCTGAGGGGGGCCCAAATTAGTGTTGTTTTTTTTTTTTACATTAAAAAAATATATTACGCAAAATAAAGGGGCACCCAAAGAAGTCAAGATGGAAAATTCCTAGGTACGCCCCTGATTCATAACTAGTTTTAGCTGATTCATGCAACCAATTTTGTTAATGGCTTTAGTGAAGATGGAGCACTCGTATAAATTTGTCTTTGCATCTATACTATGAAATGTACCATTATCTTTGTGTCTTTCTGAGTATTTTGATAGGTTTTAGTTTTGTACTTCAGGCTCATGATATAGTTTTAAATGTATTATTGCTACTTAAATATGATTGGTCTTCTGTCCTGAAGTGATTTTTGTAATGGGAATATTAATGTCTCACTTCTCTGTTGAGTGTCTGTTCTAGTTTCTTAATTTTTTCTTGAGTTAAGGGTTACCAAACAAAGAACGCATATTCTAATATGACCAAGTTAAATAACATTTTGTAACATAAATTCATGATTGATTTCTACACATTTCTTGAAATAATTCACAATGCCCTGCTTCATTTTTAAATATTTTCATCCAAATTGTCATTTTATGATAACTTGTCAATTAATATAATCCTTAATCATTTTGAGAATTGAGTAGAAGTTTTAATTATGATCTCTATAAGTACTAAAAGTTGGTTAGCGCCGAACCGTATATCCGAATCACATGTTAATAGTTGGACTGGTCGACAGAGCGTATTAGAGAGGTATGGCATTTGAAGCATTTTGTATTTAGCGGAATGTTTATTTCGATTACCACCTCTGGCAATGACAACTTTACAAAATGATGCATAGATGCTGCGTGTATTAAAACAACTGTACTTACATAGTTTTTTTTTTTTTTCGCAAAATGACCAATTAAATATAGAATAAATATGGACAATCCTGACAATGGCACAACATGGACACTCCGAGTGCAAGCTCCGGGCAGTCCATAGGTTGTGTTTAGCTCGGGACTGTCCATTTTGTTCTCTATATTTCTCTATATTTATCGTATTATTTTGTCTAAGGAAAGGCTTTATTGCTGTGTAACTCCTTAAATACAAAAATATAAACTAGTATATAAATAACTGAAAACTGTTGCACTTTTAAGAACTTCTCAGTACTTACACACTGTTAACTATCAATAGTACAAAACTATTAGATGATAACTGATGTGACAAATGTCACTCTGACTTTTACTACCCAATAAAGTAATCTTTAATCATAAAATGCCAGTGCTTTTTACAAACAGATAAGGGGAGTAAATCCATGATCTTTATAGGTAGTGAAACAATCTTTTTTCTCCCCCTTGCAAAAAATTTTTTTTTTAAACAAAATTAGTGAGTTTGTGAGAATCCATCCTCGATGCCCAAATTATTTGTGAAATAAATATTGTATTTATATATAGATAATAACAACATTACTGGATATTATCATCTATACCAAACAACTACTTCGTATATATGTCTACCTTTTTGGTATATAAAATTTTCAATTTTGAAACACCAACCGGAGCTTACAATTCACTTAGACGACACAATCATATTTAAAAGATCTTTCGTTTGTAGGCAGACATACATTATTAATTTAGAAGAAGTGGTGCTAGAAAATCACGACTATAAGCTAAAATTTAACAGCGTATGTAAATACGTTACTACATTTAGGTTAGGGTTTATTGTTTTTTTTAATGATTTACTTAATCAACTCCACACATGCGTTATCAGACTGATCAGTGCTGGACCTTATTCAAGAGGTCCTGGGCAGGATATTAGAAAGTGGAGGTCCTTGGCTAGACTTTAGTCAGGAGAGGTCCTGTGCAAGATATTTGTGGAGGACCTATTCCTCTTTACGCTAAACTATAATTGCAATTGATATTAAAATATGTAAACAAAATGTCGCGCATGTTAAGAAAATAATAGATTCTCGTAACTCTTCAGGCGATGATAGAATCTAAAGCAGGGGTCTCAAACTCATATCAGCATGTGGGCCGCACTGGAAAGTAATAACCTGTCAGCGGGCCGCACCATGAAAAGAGAATGTTTTTTCATTAAATTTTACTAACACTACTGTCAATGCTGAAATATTAGTTACATTTAGTGTAGTTTATTACAAACACAGGCAGTTTAGTTTACTAAAATAAGTTGACGTTGTCTCTGTCACTAATAAAAAAGCAGAAACTGTAGTTTAAAAAAAATATTTAAAAAAATGCAGATGTCTCGTCACTCATGTTTCTGTTCACTCAGCTGAGAGAGTTTGGCAGAGACCAGACCATCGACATTAGGCCTGAAGTTGCGTCTAGTGGCAAGCCGCAAGGTTGCTCTCAGATGCTCATCAGTCAGTCGTGATCGTAATGCTGTTTTGTTAACCTTCATTCTATAGAGAAACTGTTCGCAAACGTACGTACTCCCAAACATTGCTAGAATTCTAGCAGCTGCACAGAAAAAGTTTGTAAAACTTCTCTGTTAGAAATCTGGAACGCCAACATCAGCGTATTTTTGCTTCAGAACAGTGTCTCACTGCAGGTCCAGTATTTCCACCTGGACTTCCTCTTGAATTGTTTTCACGTCAACTGCGAACGAGTGGCAACAAGGAAAAACTGTGGTTCGAGAGCAGTGAACTGCTGAAAGCGGTGTTCAAAATCCTTCAATAGTCTGGAGAATATGTCTATGTAGTCTTTCAGGCGCTTTTGTTCAACCGTTATGCTCTGTAGAAAAGAGAAATTAGCCAGGTTTCCATCTGCCAGATGAGTGGCCCACAAAGTCAGCTTGCATCTAAATGATTTGATGCGGTCAAACATAACGGTAATCAGATGCTTTGTTCCCTGTACTTGTGAATTGAGTGCATTGAGATGTTGCGTGATGTCAGTAAAGGAGCAAGATCCAACAAAAATATTGTCTCACTGAGCTGTGGTTTGTCTCTGTCTTTCATTGCCATGAACAATGCTATTTCCCGTTTCAGTTCAAAAAATCTCTGCAGCACTTTTCCATGACTCAACCATCTGACTTCCGTAGGATACAGCAACTCTCCGTATTCCGTTTCTAAATCAGCTAGAAATGACACAAACTGTCTGTGGTTGAGACCCCGTGCACTTACGATGTTCATCGTCTTCACAACATTCATCACTTTCTTCTTTTGTAGACATTTGTCACAGACTGCTTCTTGGTGCAGAATGCAGTGTATGGCTGCTGAAGGTGCAACGGTTAGAACGGTTTAGCTTCTGCTAAAAGCCTAAGCGGTCGATGGGCGACAGTGACACCTCATTTACTGATTTGTGCAGTTGTAAATCATTTCACGACTTATATGTAGTCATTGTAAATTTTATCTAATTGGTTATTGTAAATTTTATCTAATTTTTTTAAAAATTCGCGGACGTCGTCGCGGGCCGCACAAAATAGTTTCGCGGGCCGCATGTGGCCCGCGGGCCGCGTGTTTGAGACCCCTGATCTAAAGTAATAATTTGAATTTGTATGTCAAGAGATCATGTATTATACCATCTGCCCTATAGACCACTAGATTTGAAAAGACTACATGACTTTTTTTGCTTTACTACTGAACGAAAAGTTTCTATTTCTGAAGTCTCTTTCTCTCTCTGTCGATATCCAACTAAGAACAGCCGCTGATCGGAGATGATAAAGAGAATTTTCGCATGCCAACTGACACAGCATACTTAAAGGACAGAGAAGTTGAGATGAACAGTCCTTTAAACTTTCTTCTATAAGGGGTCGGTAGTAAATGACGTCACGCAAAAAATGGCCTTTTTTTACCACCACCTCCCACCTTGTCAGAAAGTGTCACATTTTCTCAACCCCTCCCCCCAGTGTTGTCATTTACGAACGACCCCTAAACGTGTTAGGATAGTTATAAGTAAACATGAAAGGGAAATAATTCGATCAGACTACACTTATCTATAAATATTCTCACTTTGATTTCCCTTAGATAGTAAAGTAAAAGTAGTTCCCCTTATAAACCTCGTGATCTAAAGGGTGATGTTAAGGTCACCTGTTTCCTGTTTATTTGGTCAACGGTTAAAGAGCAGGGTGTCCTGTGGCCTGGACAAGGGCCAATCGCCGTACAGGTACCTAGGTAGAGTTGGGTGGACTCAGAGGCGCCCTAAAAATACCGAAATTCAAAATCCAAGGTTTCACTGATTCACTGAGATTTGAATTCAGGACCCCACATTTGGAAGCCAACGCTTAGCCAGCGTACCCGCCATTACCCTTGGTTAGAGAAAAATCCAAATGTTTAAATGATTTTATGATGCAGTTTGTAAATAAAATCTATACACAACTTATACATTATCTATTCTGATAGTAGAATACTATTATCAAATCGCTATGATGATAATACCAATTATGGCTTTACATAACAAAACAAAACAAGATTACAAAGAGAGTTTGCGTGATACACAAACTCAGAGGCGGCCCCCGTCAGAGTCGGATCCCTGTTAGATCCGCCTATTCTCAAGATGTTTCGGTCCCTGGCTCAATTCCTGTATGCTCCCATCCTTAAACTATCGCAATATTTCTGAAACAACAGTACAGGTTAAATTATATTTTCAAAAGCCTTTATTGTTTTTTTTTATCTAACCGTGAGGGACAGACCAACCAACAGACAAAACGCACAAAAATATGTTTCTTTCATTCTCATGGGGGCACTAAACAATTTTTTTTTAATCTGATTTTTAAAAAAAATTTAGAAATTAGTTTAAAATCATGTCATTGCCGGGCTTTACACTAGTACACGAAAGTCGCTGCTAAAAGGTCATTAAAAAAAATGTGCGTGATATCAACATACCTGGGGATTTTCTTATAGTATTATTTCCTCCCTTACATTTACGTAATTGTTTTAGAATTGGTGTTTTGTTATTAAAAAATTGCTTGCATAATTAATTTTATAAATTAAACGGTTTGCTTTTAGAAAACTAAAAGTAGCCGTTGCACCTAAACTTTTCAAGCCGCATTTAATGGTGAAATAATATTTTTCCTATCTCTTCTAGTTTTGGCGCTCTGAATGTGACAGACGGACAGACGGACAGATAGACAGAAATTCATTTTAAAAAATGTGCGTGATATCCACGTGCCGGAAGCATTTCTTATAGTAACATTTCCTCCCTTACATTTACGTAATTGTTTTAGAATTGGTGTTTTGTTATTAAAAAATTGCTTGCATAATTAATTTTATAAATTAAACGGTTTGCTTTTAGAAAACTAAAAGTAGCCGTTGCACCTAAACTTTTCAAGCCACATTTAATGGTGAAAAAATATTTTTCGTATCTCTTCTAGTTTTGGCGCCCTGAGTGTGACAGACGGACAGACGGACATTATGCACAAACCTAATAGCGGCTTTATCCCCTTACGGGAGCCGCTAAAAAAAAGTAATAAAAAAAAATAAAATAAGATTGTCACGGATGAATGTGTGTATGAATGTATAATCTATTTTTACATATGCGCGAATGACCGGAAGTGTGTTAGTTGTCAGAGTCCAGCTTGTTGTGAGATGCCGTAATGGTTATTAAAGTTTCTCTGTGTTTAATCAAGTGTTACTTGTTTATTTTTTAAATACAGCTGAACCAGGGACACCTAGACATAAGATAGTTTCAAGCGAGTCGTAAAGATAAATAAGAAGAGCTGTGATAAAGATGTTACATTAATAGTAAATCATTCTACCTCAGTTAGGTTAATTCTAGCAACACCATATGAGTGTGATTTCCGATACTTACTACGGGCAATACATAGTGAGACTTGTTGCAAACACTGAGCTCCTGCCATGCAGCTGCCAAGGCATTTACCTGACTTTGAAACCCACCTGGGAAGTGTAGGGACGTAAGACAAAGCTGTTTTCGAGATTTTTTTATCTCGCATAGCTTAGCATAATGCTCTATCTATTGCTAAATTTTCAGCTCGTAATCACTGATGAATATGTCATCTTTGAACTTATGCGGGCCACACAAACTGGTGTTATGTCCATTGACTTTAAAAACAAATCTTTATATAATCCTCTATTTTTACTACAGTCAGATCAAGATTGACGACACTCTGTACGATTGTCTGTGAGAATACCAAACTTACTATGGCAAACAACATGCCAATCTTTACTTCTTCCTTACGGTAATTAGACCTTGCCAACATACATGCACCAAGAGCAAAACCTAAACAGTTTTTTACTTGCCCTGACTGCGGCGCAAAATGTGTCTCTCGGAGTTTTGAAAAAGGGAATGTACAAACAGTCACATATTATCTATTCTCTTTTGACAAAAGAAATAGACCTTTCTTGGACGTGTCAACCGAATGCAAGATGGAAGAATTCCTAAGGACGTCCTCTATGCTGAGATTGAGGAGGGAATGAGACCTAAAGGACACCTAAGACTAACCTAAGATAAGATAAGATAAGATAACTTCATTGATCCAAACAAATGGAAATTTGTTTTGACTACAATTGACAACCTCAACCTACCGAGATATCTGCAATTGACATTTGAGGACTACAGGAATCATTGAAAGTAACGGGCAGAATAGAGACTGTACTGGTACTAGGCTCACCGAGACTAAATAAGAACGAAGCGGCCATAGAAAACAGAGTGAGAAAGAAAGCTGCCCTATCAGAGAGCCCATAAAACAGGTGCATCTAAAATTTTACATGTCGAATTGTGGCAAACTCTACCGCTTCAGAACCGGACTGTTTAGTGACATTTAAAAGAAACCAACACTAGATATTGACTGAACGCTTGTAAAGCATCTATTGTCTTTCACGGGAGGAGTCATATTACCATTGGCAACTCTGTTTGTCAGAGGCGTAACTAGGGTGGGGGGAGGGAGGGAGAGAATTTGAAATCCTCCCCCAGGCCCCCATTTGAGTGTGGCCCCTAAAGGAGTGTGTTTTTTATTTACATTAAATATTAATTAAATATTAATGCAAAATTCAGAGCCCCCCAAAAAGGTCAAGGTTTCCGGATCCTGCTTAGACATCACTCAGCAATCGATCTTATAGGCATCACAGTTGTCCCACTACATACAGCCGACATTGTTCTTCTCACATTCACTAGTCATTGAATAGCACCTATAGAGTCTGACGGAATAAGAAACAGGAGTTTTTATACGGTTCAGTTTCGTCTGTAATGCAGTGCTTCCCAAACTTTTGATCTAAACGTACCCCTTCAAGAATTTTGGTAACGTTGAGCACCCCTCGCCCCCTCCCTCTTAAAAAATATTTTAGATAATATCAATAAAGATAAAAAGTATATTTTATTTTTGTTTTCTATGCCTTTAATCACGTAATAATAATTACACGTTCACAATTAAGTATTTAATTAGGGAGTTGTTTTTTTTTTTTCATGAGAGACACATAAAATGCATCCTAAAAATAAATGGAAACAGAATATTTTACATTAAAAAAGTGAGTTTTTAACATCTCTATCCATTTCTAGATCTTAATAGAAATTATTCTTAAAATCTAAAATAGCACCGTATTTGAGTTTGTAAAAACTTAAACTAAATAATAAAAAAAAAATAAAACTTATGATACCTCATTTCAATTTATAATTTAAATGGGTATTTTTTTTTAATCAGAAGAGTTAACAATGAGCAACGCGTACCCATTTCAAACTCTTGTAAAACACTGATGTAATGGATAGTAGTTGTCAACTTCGAGACTGCTTAAGGTAATAATTGAGGTGCTGCTGAAGTGTCAGTAGTATTCTAAGATTTAGGACAATTAGCTCTGTTCATTCTTATTATGCCTTGTATCGAGTACCCATTATACATCCAAAACATCACTTAGGCTACTTGAAGGTGCAAGAAGAATTATTGAAATAGGAACATTTATACACCCAAAAAGTTTGAGAATAGCTGATTTACTCCAGAATACATTCTGTAAGACCTTATTGTTTATGGCCTCCTTCAGTCGTAGAACGACTATGGTTCACCTCGCACACTTCCTCATGTGACTGTAGAGCCCTAATTTGGAGAGACACTCCCGTCCCCAAATAAGTTAAGGTGGTTTTCTATTGTAGTTCTAAACATATTTAGAGAGAACCTTGGTCTCCATTATTATATTTTTTATAGAGGGTAAGGAAATTGTTTAAAATACTATTTCAGAAGGTAATCAAGACATGTTATAGTGACAGCTTTATAAATTTAGAATATCTAATCCAGCAATTGATAACAGCACATCTTTAAAAATAATTTACAACTTCACGTTTATTTTATGTACACTTCACTAAGTTAATGTAAAGTTACGAAATAAACATTTAGGATTTTGATAGTTGGATGACTCTATAAATAGTCAGGTAAGTTCGAAAGACATTTATTTCTGGGTCTTAAAACGTCCTGTAAGAAAACAAATGTGTCTATTTTAATGTTTAACAACCTTTTTCTTTTTCTTTGGAGAGAAGAAACGTGGATTTTGTTTCATTAAAAGTGTAGAAGTGTTTTCTTTTTGGTCACAAACTTCAATCTATTTTTTTAAATAAGAGATAAGATAATTTTATTGATCCAATCTAATGGAAATTTAGTTTCATTACAATTGACAACCTCAGCGTAACTACTGTACAAAAACAATGTTGATGAAAAATTCGAACAACATGTACATACGAACACACATACACATCCACAACCAGCGCTTTATGGATTTGACTTCTATGTACTTCTCGATGACAGCTGACCTCGTAACACTCTGACCGAGAGTGGGACAAAGGAGTTTTTAAATCTTTCAGTTTTAGTCTAAATGGAAAGGAGGCGACCACTTCGTTCAGATCTTATGCAACAGTGGTTTAATGGGTGCAGGTTGTCTTTAAGAATCGTGAGTGATTTGGAAAGGCATCTTTCTTGGAAAAGCTCTTCAAGAGATGGTAGCTGTACTTCAGTAATATACGATGCTTTTTTAATTAGTCTATTCACTCTAAGTCTTTGTGCCAGTCAAGTATTACTTCTAACATACATTTAGCTCATTTTTAGCGGCCCGTAAGGGGAAAAGCCGCTATTAGGTTTGTGCAAAATGTCCGTCTGTTCGTCTGTCACACTCAGGGCGCCAAAACTAGAAGAGATACGAAAAATATTATTTCACCATTAAATGCGGCTTGAAAAGTTTAGGTGCAACGGCTACTTTTAGTTTTCTAAAAGCAAACCATTTAATTTATAAAATTAATAATGTAAGCGATTTTTTAATAACAAGACACCAATTCTAAAACAATTACGTAAATGTAAGGGAGAAAATGCTACAATAAGAAATGCTCTGATCATGCGGATATCACGCACATTTTTAGCGGCCCCCGTAAGGGGAAAAAGCCGCTATTAGGTTTGTGCAAAATGTCCGTCTGTCCGTCTGTC
>JADKLZ010002845.1:11327-30050 GCA_021533235.1 Biomphalaria straminea
TTGATACATTGACTTCACTGTTTTGTGCTGGTGTTTGATACATTGACCTCACTGTTTTGTGCTGGTGTTTGATACATTGACTTTACTGTTTTGTGCTGGTGTTTGATACATTGACTTTACTGTTTGGTGCTGGTGTTTTGATGTCAGGTTAGTGACAAACCACAAAAGCTTGTTTAGGTGTTAGTTCTCTCGCATTAAGTTGCATACAGAGAAAATATTGATGGTAAATAGAAGTTGTAAACCAGCATACGTTGGGAAAAATTGTAACATTTCTTTTGTGCATCTTTGGATGATTTTTTCAGTTACTTGGTTTGATTTTTATTCCCTCAAGGCAGAGGCGTCACTAGGGTGGGTGTCACCCGGTGCGGTAAAATCAGGGTGTCACCCCCCCACCCAGCGTTCCACTTATTCTTCAAAAAATAAACTATCGTTGTTCAGTTGTTGTTTTTTGCGCAATAATACAGTTTGTTGATTGCTGCTACACAAAGTTTAAATGAGTATCAATTATGTTTTTTTTCTCGTACATATTATCGTTAATCATTACATACATTAATATCTACGATTTTTTAAATAGAAAGAAATTAAAAACCAACTGAGCATTAAAAAGCTCTTAACGGAAACTTTTGAACATTATAATCACATATAGTGGTAGTTTCATGAGGATAACTATTGAAAAATGCAACTTAATGAAAAGTAAATTGATAGGTACAAAAATTTTTAAAGAATTTTTTGAACATATAAAACTTTAGAAAATAAATATTTAAATTTCCTTTTCAGGATTTCAAATTAGAAAACTTATTAAAAAAACTTTTAACTCAATATATTTTGCGACTTCGTTTTTAATGGACATAATTGCTTGAGTTGATTACAAAAACAGTTGTTAATTAATGTTTTAATGAGAGAACGTTTTTAGTGGATGTTTTAATAAGAGAAAGTTGTTAGAGGATGTTTTAATAAGAGAACGTTATTAGTTGATTTTTAATGAGAGAACGTTGTTAGTTGATGTTTTAATGAGAGAACGTTATTCGTTGATTTTTTAATGAGAGAACGTTGTTAATGAGAGAATGTTGGTGAACTCCCTGATTCCTTCAATAGATTCTTCATAGGCAAGATTGAGCAGATCAGAAATGACATGCCCTCCCACTCAACACAGCTTGACCACTCTCCAATCTTTCAAAATTCTCCTTTTTGCGAGTTTCAGCGTGTATCTGAAGATTATGTCAAGAGTACTATTTAAAACATGCCAAATAAGTCATGTGAACTTGATCCCATTCCTACTTCATTGCTCCTTGAATGTTTAGATGAGCTTGTACCCACAATTACTAACATTGTGAACTCTTCACTGACTTCAGGCATTATACCACAGCAATTTAAGCATGCACTTGTCAGGCCCTTATTGAAGAAATCCAGTCTTGACCCGGAATGTCTAAAAAACTATCGCCCGGTATCAAATCTCCCCTTCCTGTCGAAGCTTCTGGAGCGCATCGTGTTAGCGCAAATTCTTTCTCATCGCTGACTTGCGATCGTTTAAGTTATTATTTCAGCACTGGCTCATATTTGGATAACATTTCCACAATCCCGAGAAAAAAAAATTCATTATTCAATGAAAAGTCTTCTTCAGTTCGCCACCATATACCAACTTTTTCTTTGCTAGAAACAATGCGATAGTAAGCAATCTATAATACAAGATGTTCCTATGTTTTCCCATCTAAACGTCAATCATAGCAATGACGTCCTTGTCAATTTTTTGAAGCTAAAGTCCTGCTCCCAAAATGTTCCTAATTTGAAAGCCTGATAAATGTTCTTCCGTCTTCTCTCGAGTTTCTCGTTGTGGATATGTCCACTATTTATTAGAGATAAAAGTATTGCTATTGTTGTTTTCCCATTTAGAAAAATTTTATTCAACAATTTCTAAGCTTTATGATTTTGCTTCTGTCACATTTTAAAGTTGGTATTTTTAAATTATTTTTTTAGGTGCCTTTTTACACTTGGGTGTCACCCCCTATCGGGTGTCACCCGGTGCGGACCGCACCCCCCGCACCTGCCTAGTGACGCCTCTGACTTTGACAATAAACATTTAGATCCACCAATGTACTTTGACAAGTAAACATCGAGATATACCAATTTTCTTTGACAATAAACATTTAGATGTACCAATGTACTTTGACAATAAACATTTAGACCTACCAATGTACTTTGACAACAAACTTTTAGAACTACTAATGTACTTTGACAATAAACATTTAGATCTACCAGTGTACTTTGACAATGAACATTTGAAGTGATGGAAGTGCTTTGACAATGAACATTTCGATATATAACAGTAGAATTCAAAGTAATTAGCAATTATGTTATTGATTAATTAAAATTTAGAAATGACATTCTGTACACTCTATCGATTCACTGACTACACAAAAACTTTTTTAAAAATAAACAAAACTATTTTCTTTACATTTATATCATATTTTCTAATGTCATTTCCTTTGTATTCATTATTCACTTTCAATTCGTAAATATGATATTGGTATAAGTTGTCCCCCCTCACCATTAATACATGACAAACCTGATTGTAATAGGACACCTAAACGAAATCATTAAAAAGGGTCCAATCATATCTAATCATACCAACTTAAATGCCGGAATAACTTCAAATGTTAAAAAAAAATATGTTTAGAAATATTTCAAATTAAAAAGAAAATAATCATATTAGTTGGAGATTAATAATGACGATTAACGGTATTACTCATAGACATATATATATAGACTGGCCGATGAAGAACAAATTATTATTGGAAAAATTTGGGCAAACATAGATTTAGTTATACAGCAGTTTATGAGCAGTATACAAGTAAAAGCATTTATAGCTTTTTTTTTTTTTTAATCATAACCTATGTAATTAATAAAACCCTGTCTGTATTATTATATTTGTAATCTTTCCTACGTCTAAATCTATGTCAGGCGGGCATAATGATTATCTTCCCAACTATTAATTTAACTAGCTTCTAAGTCTAGATCTAGACTGAAGACATTGAACACATTCTTTTGTTGTCAAAATTCGATCAACAACTTTTTTAGGCGATCTAAACTATAGATCAAGACTGTGACTAAGACTCTAACTCTAGTCCTAGTAAAAAAAAGGCTACTTACTATATATAGATATAATCTATATATTTGTATATAGCAATATCTAGATCTAGAACTACTGTAGATATAAGACAGAATCTAGATCTAGAGTAGATCTAAAACAGATAATTGATAGATATAAAATTTAACTAAGTCGGCATTAGTTAGTGTTTAGAGATCGGATAGGATAGACGATAGACTCGGATAGACTGCCTGACTTACTGTGTAAAAATATTCAATTTATTGATGCAAAATGATTTTTCAAACTTTAGGATTTATCCCTTGGCCGCTTTGGTCTATCGTTCTACGATCGTTAGAGCACGCTCTGCTCATTTTCTTTTACTTTTTTGACTAAAAACTAATTCTAAATATTTGAATCGATAAGACGACCGCCATACATAAAGAAGCCATGTCAACAATAAATAGATCCACATCACAAGTCTATATATATTTTCCTACGTCTTTCTTTATGAAATTGTTGATATGGTGCGCATAGGTCCGTCCTATGAAAGAAACTCGATTAACTTAACCATGTCAAAGACGCTAAAGTGAACTATAAAATCTCTCGCTTAAAAAAAAAGCTACAAACTTAAATATAAACGTAAAGCTAAGTGCTGAAACAAATCAAAGAGATATGTATTTAAATATATTAAAGGCAGCATCAGGTCTCCAATTCATCAATAACTAACATTATTTTCTTTGCTAAGAAGACTCACGTATTTTTGCTGTTCTGCGCTAACATGCATATAAATACAGAGAGAAACTACACATGACAAGTCGACTTTACCTATTCATTAAAACATATTCATTTCATATATATTTACAGAAAATGTACTGCGGAAATCCCGAACAATCTTCCAACAACTCATGTTCACCTCTAGAATTCCATGATATTGAGAAATATATTCAAGGCCTTGACACTCAAGACGAAGAGACACAGTCCCTGCAAGCACTTTCAAATAGTGTGCAACCTCCTTTTCCTGATCAGCACTCAGACCTTGATCAGCGATCACAGCAAACTCCATCTAATGATAGCCCTCCACAATCTTCTCATCTACAATCACACACTGGTCCACGGCCACAGCATCAAGTTCCAGAAGTTGCACTACCACTCGCTCAACCTCTACAGCCAGAAGACAAGGATAACTCTAACATTCTCGACAGCGATCAGACTTATGAACTCCTTAATACTAGCGAAGTCCTTGAAACGGCTTTAGACCTGGCTGAGATATTTAGAACTCACGTAAGTACATCACTTAATTCAAAGTATTATTATTTGTACATTTCATTTGAAAAGTATATTTTTAGCAATTCGGTATAGTTTCCCTTCGAAAACTAGTTACTTTGACTTTTACTTCTGACTGGAACTTAAAAGACACACACCTCTATTTCCGACTTTATCAAACTCCAATTTAGCTAGTTTAAGTTGACCCAGAATTGTCTTATATCATGTCCCTTATTTCTTTTAACCACTCGCCCCAAAGCAATTGACCAAAGAAACACAAACTCATTAGTAAGGTATCTAACAGAGACTATATATATAATTAAGTGACTAACACATTACGCATTAAATATAACGCTTTCAACAAAAACGTTTTTAATGTAGTCAGTTCTGTTACAAACGGTTTTCCGTACAGGTTTCTAAGGTCAGATCTATATGTCTGTCATGTAGCACCTTTACTGAATAGAATTTTACTAAAACATAAAAAGTGACATTCCCTTTCCGCACAAACTTTAAGGTCGTAAGTGTACATTCAGAAGTCTCTGCCTTGTACATCTATCTAAGAGTCTTCTATGTTTTGGTAAGGTTAGACTAGAGGAGAAATAATGCTATCTTAAAATCTAAGCTCCTGTAATATGTCAACTCTGTTAAACGTAGAGTTAGATGATCAAAAGCTTTCTCACTTTCTTAAGTCTATCTCTGCTGTTTATAAGCAAAAGTTCTATCATGAGATAACATAACCTTAAGATTATCTTAACTGAAGTGAATGAATATCTAATTATAATATTAATATTTGCAGTTTTGAGAATCTCTTTTTTTATTTTCAGAAGAAAGATCTGTGTTTGTCATCGTCAAATTTTCCAATCTACTATGACTGTCCATTTCTGCCTAAAGTGAATGAAGTTACCAAAGAGATTCAAGAAGCAGATGAGTTCATAGACGATTTGGTAAAAATTAGGATGGATTATGACACTATGTGTAAAAAATTCATACTTACCACTAAAGTTGAATTTAAGAAACCCACTACAAATATGAGACCAGCAAAAAAAAGTAAAGGTAATTTACATGGCGCTCTACCAAATAGGACAAATTCTAAGATGGTGTCCAGAAAGGAATCTGAAGAAACAGGTTCGTCGAATTCTCCTTTCGTCGATGTTGAAATTCTTGATGAATCTGACGAAGTCATGCCCAAAGAAATAAGGCCGAAAGTTGATAAAGCTGATGATGCAATGTCTGCAGCTTATGCGACTGATGTAAAAATATCTGCTTCTGTTGATTGTCAGGTTGATTTATCAAAAATAGATTTATCCAAGGCTGGTAAGATAGAAGTTGAAGATAAATTTGATCTTGATATTAATGATGCCCTAGAAATGGCATTGGAAGTTATTACCGTTGAACTGGATCAACAAAAACAACCTGAATGTTTAACAGAAAATGCAACAGTTGTCACAGCTGAATTGGATACAAAACAAAGCCAACAATTCAGAACACACACTACTTCTGAGCATGATAACCAGTGTCGATCATATGGTTCAAAACCATCAGTTGTGACTGTTGAATTGGAAGATCAACAAGAACACTGCCTGATTAAACAGTCATCAACTCATGTTGAACTAGAACACTATAAAATCCAAAGCCACTCTTCAAATGCAATGACGTCTAGTGCTGAATTGCCTCAACGACAATCTCAACGCTGTAAAAGGGCAGCAGTTACTGATGTGAAGCATAATCAAAGATGCCAGAATGCAAACGACAGATCTATAACTACTAATGAAAATGAGTACCATCAACTAAAGCGCCAAAGATCTGAAGAAAAAACAGCTACCGTTGAACTGGATCGGCATCAGCAGCATTTCCAAACATTGAAAACAATGGCAGCTACTACTGAACCGGTGCATCATTGGCAACAGTTAAATGTATCAGAAGCATCACAAGTTACTTCTAAATTGGAGAAACGTAGTCAAAAGGGCCGAAAGACAAATCAATCAACTGCTGATCTGGAACATCATCAGCAACAGGAACAGTCTTCAAAAATAGCTTCCGCTATTGCTGAATGGGAGCAACAGCGCCATGCAGGAAAGGCAAAATCAGCAACAGCTAAAATGGAAAATCAAAAGCAATACAGATCAAATGCAACAGTAATGGCTTCTAAACCGCAGCGTTGTTCACCAAATCTAGATCATTATCAACAGCTGTGCAATACGTCAAAACCAAATTTCTCTATTGCTAAATGGGAAAACTATCAGCAGTTTTATCGCAATACTATAAACACAACAGCGACTACTGCCCAACTTGAACATCATCAAGATACGAACTTTACGCCTGAAATAAAAAATGCTACTTCACAACTGGCCAACCTACTACAGCAACGCCCTAATTTACAGTCAACAGCAAATAAAGATGAACTACAACATCATCGACAGCAATATAGTATACCAAGTTCGTCCACTTCTGGACTGCAGCATCGCCTTACACCAACACCAACATCGTCTACTAATCTGGAGTTAAATCAACAACAACAACAAAAACCAAAAGCATCAAATGTTACTGCTCAACTGGCGCAGTATCTCCAGCAGCGTCAAATACCAAAAGAAAGATCACTTCCTTCTGGACAAACTCATCAGCAGACACAGCATAATACATTAAAAAGAACAGCAGCTGATGCTTCGCTGGAGTACCATCAACACCAGCGCCATACCACAAATGCAGCAACATCTACTTCCACTCAACTGGAGTTAAATCAGCAAGCACAGCGTTGTGCCTCCAGAAGAACATCAGTTTTTGAATTCGATGAAACACAACGTCAAATCCAGACACCACAAAGAGCGTTTGTTACTTCGACTCAACACCCAATGCTTGTCAACTTTGATTCAGAACCAAATAATTGGTAAGATTTTTTTTATTTCAAAGTAAAATAAATGTTTTATTTTTTTAGAATTTATTTTACATTTGAGATTCACATTGAATATATATTGATTGCATTATTTGTACAGTTAAACTTGAGCAATAGGACTACGGGTAGTGTGTTAAAATTTTTAATGTCACTTTAAAATGTCATTTAGTAGCGAGACGACATTATTTCCATTTGTCTTGTGGTAATCAGGAACAACATGAAATTATCAGACAAAAAAGTTTATTTGTCATCTTTAAAATTTGTATTTTAATGAGTGTTTTTTATTTTCAATAATAATTTCTTTTTAAATACTTTTTCCAGCACTAACTACAATCCTCAATTGGCCATGGAACAGAACAAGGCGACGGAAAGAGTATTTGCTCCTTTCCGATTCACCGCACAGCCCCAACAGTACAGTCTGAATCCATTTCAATCGAATCTTAATCTTCAAACTAGGTAATACATACTTCATGCTCATAATCTAAAGCTACAGATTTTATAACTTTTGACCACAGTTTGTATCCCCTCTCTCTGTCTGATACGTATTTTTTTTTAATCCTTATTTCTCCTTTTCCGATTCTTAGATCAAGTGGAACAATTATTTATTATTGTTGGCTATCAAAGAAAGGGAAAAAAATCTTACAGAGTTTAATTATGTGGCTGTAAATGCGGAGCTCTTACCATAAGATAGGCCCGCTTCCTCCCACCCTCTCTTTATATTTTTCATTAAAGGATTTTACTTTCAAAACAAACCAAACGTCTGGATTATTTTTATTATATTTTTATTATACTTTCCACGATATAAACTAACTTGTCTTTTCGCCAATCAATCGTAAAAGTAAATATTAATATACCATGGTAATAAATGTGTTAATGGGTAGATGTAGTATATTCGTGATAACAATTTTGGACTAGTTTTTAGTTTGTACACATTGCTCAGACTTTTTTAGAATATGTTTTTTTCAATCCAAAGTTAAACTTGAATCCGTGTATGTTGTTCTTAATATCTCATTACATTTGATTATTGCAGCCTCAACCGTCAATCACCCAATCCAATGGATCTACCTTCAAACAGCCAACCTTGTTTTGAATCTCACCAACGTGCTGATCAGGCTATGCACCAGTTCCATTTTAATCAAATTACACTTGGTCGTCCACAGAGGTAATTTTAAGTCATAGAAGTCAAATTCCTTAAGCGCTGGTTATGAATGTGTATCTGTTTCTTGTGTGAATGTTGTTCCATTTATTTCATATATATTTTTATTGTACAGTAGTTACGCTGAGGTTGTCAATTGTAGTCAAACTGAATTTCCATTTTATAAATCTTATCGTATCTTTAAATGTCTTTTTTATTCTTTTTTAATGTCTCTTCTCTTATTCATTGTACACATTTTTTTTTAGTACTTTTAAATTACAATTTCAGTTTAACAATAGAAAAAAAATGATTTTAATATGTAAATTGTTTATGATTGCTGTTTGCTTCTTTCAGAGAACACAATGCTCACATAAACAATTCGCCACAGGTCAATAGTGGCGCAAGGCTCATGATTAAGTATAACCACAGAACAGCTGAATCTTCACAAAGTTCTTTGAACACTTTTAATACAAGCGGTGCAGCACCCGAACGACTTCGAATTCTCAGCAATGCAGAACGAATTCAAGCCCAGATGGCTAACAGAAATAGTTTTACTCCTATGTCAACTTCAAATCCTTTCATTCCCCAGTATTCTTTTCAATCCAATCAAAATTTTAATACTTCCACCCATGATTTTAGTCAGCCGTTTTCTCCACAAACTCCAAGAGGGGCACAACATCAATGAAAAGATGACAATAGATATACGCCACAAAGCCAACGTTAAGTCTGGGCTCACATTTGTCTAAATTTATACTGAAAGTTGTTTTGATATATTGAAGTGTCTTGTTTGTGATAATTAATTTGTTTATTCATATGGAATGTTTTGTTTTACTTTTTATAGACACTCTCTTTGTTATACGAAAGTTTATTGTCATTTTTAATCTTTTTTTTTTATCTTTCAGTAAAATGACAATTTCGATTTGGTTAAACTTTTTTTTTCTTTAGCCTATGAAGCTGAACGGAACAATAAATCTTTCAAAACATCATCATATAGCTCGTTTTGAGTTGTTGAAATATTTACTTGATAATTACAATCGTCCATCCAACGACCATCTTTATTTAAATACAAAAACAAAATTTAAGACATTACTTTTAGAAGAGATATTTACGTATTGACCTTAACATTATCTGCTCCATAGATCAAAAGGTCTGAAGGGGACACTTTACTATAGGCAATAGGTATGGTAAATATATTTAAACTTAAAAAGTGGTCTCTAAAACGTATTCAAATAAATACATAATCAAAGCTGTCATTGAAGCCTACTTTTAAGACATTTGAGCGAACATAACTGTTTTAATACAGTACATTAAAAAACCCTTTAACATAAGTTTATGTAATTATACATAAGTTGACTTATAATACTAGGCCATTACGTAAGCAATAGGCCTTTCTTTTTGGTCTAAGTCAAGAACGTCAGAGGACATCAATATGGTAAAGAAAAAGTTCCTTTATTTCAAACTTTATTTCATTTGTTTTGTTACTTCTGTACATAGAAACAAACATAAAAAATTCATAAATTAAAGCAATTTGCTTATCAAATAAGATCTTATAACCATCACAATGAAGACCTAATTTTGAACGTTAGGTCTCATCAATTTTAAATTGCACATGGATATATAGATTGCAATATATCTACGTGAAGGGCAGATAGATTACAATAGATTACATTAAAACAAAACGCGGGCACACACGCACGCACATACGAACACACATGCACTTAAACATACACGAACACACACGCACAGATACTCGGACATAAGTGGAAAAATTTTTTTTTTAAAGTTACTATAAAATGTACATATTGAAAGTCTATAGAATTATTTTATCTATACTATAAAGTTGAATGTTTAGCGTATGTATGTATGTATGTATGTATCGAATAGAAATCAAAACCGCGCGACCAATTTTCATTAAACTTGGCAGAAATGTTCCTTGGGTACCAACTTAGGCCGTAGTGTATGTATTGTAGCCCTAAAACAAACGCAAGACCCTTAAAAAATAAAGTTGACCAAGTCTATTACAACTATACTATTTTATGGATCTAGGCCATAGCTTCATTATAGACAAGATAAATAGGTCACACATGCGCACAGATGACAATGACTAGGTCTAGAGGCTAGATCTAAATAAGTTCTCATTCAAGAAAACATATTTTTTTTACTTTTACACACAAACACACATATAAGTGGATATTCATTTCATTATTTAATGAAAATTAATCTTTAAATTTGAATTAAAAAAACTTTTTGTACATAAAATTGTTCGCTCTAAATGTAAAAGGCTTTTATCGTCTTGACATACTTTTCGGTAACTTACGGCACTATTAGGCCTACATCTACATGTGTCGCGCAGTGGTACAAATGAAATGAACGTCATAGGTCATAACTATAATATCTCGCATTATAAATGCATATTATTAAAGTAATAAACTATTTACATAATACAATTTACTTTTTATTGTATTTTTTTTCATAACATTGAAGCCTTCAACTACCGATTTGGTTTAATTTTAAGTCTTTATTTTTAATTTACTTTTTTTTTTCTTTCAGATTTACTTACTTATGCGCATTTAGACCTGATAACAAAGCGGTTATTTTATCTAATAATAATAATAATAATAATAGGCTTGTCTTCGAGTCCGAAGATTAATGAGGAATACAGTGTTTCCCGTGGCTGTGCAGTCCCAGCTGTGACCTACATATTTTGCCACATCAAGGGCAAGCAAAACCATTGTCCGCAGGTGGTCGGTTTAGATTTTCTTTTCGACGTCTGCGTTTGTCCTCGGCGGCAGATTTTCTTTTGGTCTCAAATGTGTATCCCGCGGCCTTTGTGAGTGACCTCCAGCTGTCTCGTTCCGACGCCGCATGCAGCCAGGTGCTCTCCTCTATGTCAGCCAAGGAAAGTTGACGCCTAAGTTGGTCTTTGAAGCGTTTCCGTGGGGCGCCTCTGTTACGTCGACCACCTTTTAGCTCACCAAAAAAGACTGCCTTTGGCATACGTTCATCTCCCATACGGGATACGTGCCCTGCCCAGCGTAGCTGTCGGATCATAAGAAGTCCCTCTATACTGTCTATACCGGCGTTCGCAAGGACATCGCTGTTTGTGGTGCGGTCTTGCCATTGTATGTCCATGATGGAGCGCAAGCACCTTTGGTGAAAGCGCTCAAGGAGTCTTAGCTGTTTTCTATATAGTGTCCATGTCTCAGAGCCATATAGAAGGGTTGAGAGAACCACCGCCTGGTAGACATTTATTTTTGTAGGTAGGCGGAGCGATTTGTTCTTCCAAACTCTCGCCTGAAGGCGTCCAAAAGCACTGCTGGCCCTGGCCAGACGGTTATTAACTTCCCTTGAAAGTGAGGCGTCATTTGACACTATGCTACCAAGATATGTGAAGTGGCGTACCACGCTAAGGGGATGCCCGTTTACTGTGATCCTTGGGGCTGAGTATATTTCATTGGGTGACTTCTGGAACATGACTTCTGTTTTCCCGAGGCTTATAGATAGACCGAAAGAGGCGGCAGCGTAGGCAAATTCGTTTACCGCGCTCTGGAGGTCATTTTCATTGTGAGCTAGCAGGGCGCAATCATCGGCATAGAGAAACTCCGTTATGACCATATCCTTTGTTTTTGTGTGGGATACTAGACGTCGGAGATTAAACATTGACTACATTGCTGTGACATTCAAATTGTTAGGATTCAAGAGCTATACAAAATTAAACTCACAATATTACATAAACAATTACATTCACGCGATCGATTTGCTTTTAAAATATAGACTAGATCTATTGTATTGTTGTTGTTTTTTTGTCGCCTACACGGCTAACACAATATTCACCAAGGCAACGCGTATTGAGGTCACAAACTTTCAGCTCTAAATAAAATAAAAACATTGTTGACTTTTGACGAATAAATGAGTTATTTTTGGATTTAAATCATTGAGAGTTCAATATTTTAATCTCTTTTAAAATTTACGGTTGATATACAGTCCATTCATTTCATATTTTAATCAAATTAACATTGAATTTTGTTTTCTAAAGCATTTTTTACATGAATGCAACTATTACCTAATATCACGTAAAATAAGGTCAAGTTTCTATTTATAGCTTTATTCATGATTTCTATTTTTACGTGAATTCACGCATTCGCTTTACTTTAAACATTATTATTTTCTTTAATTGTTTCTAATGCACAATATCACTGACTACATCAGCAATACGCAAATTAAGACCCGCGGGCAGCGGGTAATATCTGTCTAGTTCTATATAAAAACAATTTAATACCTGGCGAATAAATGCTGTTCAATTAGCAACTTGAAAAACAATTACACAAAATCAAATTTTTGTTGGTCAGTGTTATAACACAGCGAACTGTTGATATTAGAACAAACATCTGCAAGTTACATAAAGAGGTTATTATTATTATTATTATGCAAAATATATTTAGCCTAAATATTTTAAACATATAATACTAGTCAACCTGTGCCACTGCAAATTTTGCGACCGCAGTGGGCCCCTCATTTTCTTAGGACCTTCACATTCACATTCAAGGTGTATAAATTATTAAATGAAACAATTTTATAACTTAAAACAGTCCCGCTCCCTCCTGTTGGGTAACCAGGAGATCCTGGATATCTGTCAAAATCGCAAAATATCCGAAAAAAAGTCATTAAAATATACGGAAATATAAACACAAAAATTGTCATTTTGGGGTGTTATTCAATATGGAAAACGCCAATGTTACGCACGGTATTATGCATCAGCCGTAATGGACCTCATTCACCAATCAGAAATAAACATATTTAGCCACGTCTTAATATTAATAAAACAATGAAAAAATGTGTATAGAAGATATATAGAATTATGTGGCAAAATGTTTTATTTTTGTTTACGATTGGTGAATGAGGTCCATTGTGTACTCTGGTAAATAAACTTCTCCCGCCTCAAACTAATGAAGAATTACTTTCAGTCAACAATTCTCTAAAATAGATTGAAACATTTTCTAATTCTTGCTATCTATGTTGAAAATATAATTATTATGATAAACTGTATGACTTTGCTACACGCAAGGCTCGTAAAGTAATTCTGTACGTAGTAAAGAATGAATAAAATGCGTAGACGAATTTATTTTCTAATACAAACTCTTAACTTAAATTTCACTTTTTATCGGCTCCTCTACCCAAACTTGGACCCAGAAATCAGAATATATTCAAAGTCTTGGCAGCAGGGATCAAATATATCACACTGGACATTGACCAACTGTCGGTCTTTGAGGAGCAATAGTAAACAATACAATCCGAGGCCGATGATAAAGACAATCACTGATAAGACAATCCGGTTACAACCAATGGGAAAAAGCAAAAGTTTCAGTATTTGGATATAGGGCAGACTTCAGTATCAAATCGACTTTTTATTTAAAATTTGAAATGCAACGACCGCCTCATTTGAAGTTCTACTTTATTTGTATGATTTGTATGAATACATATCACATTAGAAAGGCAGCTTGGGGGACCGATTCATTTTATGAATACAACGCTGTTTTAATTGTAGTTTTTAAAACAAATATAAAATAAGGGAAATTATTCATCTTATAAACAATTTTTGTTTTATCTTTGTAGATAAATTTAGTGTGAGCATTATGAGATAATAAATGTAAGAACAATTTTAAAGAGCATTTGGAAATAGAAATAAAAAGAATTTTATTTCCTTTGGCTTGTCGTCATATAAGAGTTTTATCGGTGATTGCCTTTATCATCTTATACGTCAACTTATTAAGTGTAGTAAAGTTCCCCTTTCAAACTTTGTGGTCTATTGAGCAAACAACGTAAAGGTCATCTGTATTGCGGCCTAGGGTTAACTTGCGAGTCATGTGGGCAGCACAACGACCAACCGTGTTTAATTTCCCCAACTAATGTCAGTTACCTATTAAAGCTTGATGTACTCAGAGGCGACCAAAGATCCGAAATTGAAAAGTCTTCACTAGGATTCAAAAACGGAACTTCCGATTCGGAAGTCAAGCGCTTTACCGCTCAGTCGAGACCAAAAGAACGGAATACAACAACTGCCACTAAGACACTCATATGACATCAAATTAAAACATTGTTTAAAGACGTGGATAGTGTCAGCTACATGTATTGGGAAAAAAAAACAAAGCCTAGCTTGAGTTTTAATATCGGAATGTATATTTAAAAAAAGCGGCGGACATCAAATATGTCAAGCTGGACTAATGTCCAAGGGACTCTTTATTAAGCGGCATTAAGTTGGGAGTGGTCCGAGAGAAGTCAATGCGTTTTGGGGTGGGTAAAAACAAGAACCTCCGATAAAACACTCTGATGACATGTGATGACAACACAAGAATTCTAAAGTTTCAATATTTAGACACATGTCGGGCACAAGTCAGGTTAACAAAGTTTTCTACAGCTGTAATAAAATGACTACATAGGCAGCATATCACTAATAGAGACATTTGTAGCTTTTAAAAAATATAAGTTTGATTAAAAGAAATATTCAAAGCCTTCTTCTATTGTTTACGCAATCCGTTTCACCTTAGAGATAATTGAATATGGGAGTTATCTTAAATATAAACCGATGGGATAATGTCAACTGACCACGTAAAAACATCCATAAGAAGATTCTCGTTACTTGTCAGAGGACATTAGTGCTGCAGAACTGCTACATCTCCAGATAATTCTTCAGAGGGAACTGTAAATGGGAGTAACGTTTCTCTTTCAGTCCTTGCGATGTTTGGAGCAGACGATGTTAAGGTCATCTGTTTTTATGACCAGCAAGAAAAAAGGTAACTTTCAATATTTTCAGAAGAATATCGGTATAAAATAACACCAGAAGTGCTCCACCCAAGCAGGTAAAA
Source organism: Biomphalaria straminea (assembly GCA_021533235.1). Taxonomy (NCBI): domain Eukaryota; kingdom Metazoa; phylum Mollusca; class Gastropoda; family Planorbidae; genus Biomphalaria; species Biomphalaria straminea. The sequence goes on from JADKLZ010002845.1 coordinate 26,564, forward strand.
AGGCAGGTTTCAATATTTTCAGAAAAAAATGTCATTATTAAATTCTATCAAAGACAAATGACAAAGAAGAATGGAAAAACTAGGTTGAAAGATCCTGTGTGCCCAAAAGTCTAGCGTACCGACGGATAGGTGAAAGCGAATGTAAAGTTAGATGTAAACCTAACATATGCCTTAAAATGTGATGTATTTTTATAAGAAAAATAATGCTTGTTAAAGTGATTTTAAAAATTAGATTTTTCGCTTTCAGAAAAGAAAAAAAATAAGCCGTTGCATGAGATGTCCGATTTTCATTTTCTCTTCTAGTTTCTGCGACGGGATGGATGGACAGTCGGGTGTATTTAGCTCTGGGCCCTACAAAACTTATAGCGTCTTTCCCCTTTCAGAAGCCGCTAAAAAAATGGTTTTAATAATATACATAATAAATACCATCATTCTCTAGCCCCCTCAATCCCATCCCTTTTTTTATCTTTTTATTTCTGTGAGATATTTGTTTCAATTGTTGGGTTGTATTGCAGGCAGACACTGTACTACAACTTAACTCAAAATGATATTTATCTTGTAACAGTTTCTACGTAAATTACCGCATCTTTTAGCAAAACATTGGCTTTTTTTAATTGACTGTGTTAATATGTCTCTATGATATGGTCTTGTTGACTTAACAAAAACAATGACCACTAGTGACCGACAAAATGGACAGTTGACGAATATATCACGCTTGAATGATCACAAACTGCACCGACATGTTCTAATCTTTTGTATAATAAGGTATAATTTTTGACATGGTCTTGTTGACTAAACAAAAACAATGACCACTAGTGACCGACAAAATGGACACTTGACGAATATATCACGCTTGCATGATCACAAACTGCACCGACATGTTCTAATCTTTTGTATAATAAGGTATGTATCTATGACATGGTCTTGTTGACTTAACAAAAAAAAATGACCACTAGTGACCGACAAAATGGACACTTGACGAATATATCACGCTTGCATGATCACAAACTGCACCGACATGTTCTAATCTTTTGTATAATAAGGTATAATTTTTTACATGGTCTTGTTGATTTAACAAAAACAATGACCACTAGTGACCGACAAAATGTACAGTTGAAAATATCACGCTTCCATGATCACAAACTGCAACGACATGTTCTAATCTTATGTATGGTAAGGTATGTCTCAATGACATGGTCTTGTTGACTTAAGTATATATATATAAAGTAAAGTAAAGTTCCCCCTTCAGACCTGAAGATCTATGGGGTAGATGATGCTAAGTTCAACTGTTTTTTTGGCCAGCGGTTAACGAACAGGGTGTTATGTGGCCAGCACAACGACCAACGGCCTTAACTTTTCCCAACTAAAGTCAGGTACCCATTAGAGTTGGGTGGACTTAGGGGCGCCATAAAAATCCCGAAATTCAAAATCCCAGTCTTTACCAGGATTCGAACCTCAAGACCACAGGTATGGAATCCAAGCGCTTAACCATTCGACCACCGCGCTCCCTAAATATATATACACACACATTTGTAAAAAAAAAACAAAAAAAAACAGGACATTATTTAAAACTTAAAATATTCAAATACATTTAATGCTAATTAACAAAGATGTTCGTATATTAAGGTCAATCCACGAATAGTAAGCATCAAAAAAAACTTGTCTAAGCAGAATAACATCAAAATTACTTCTATACATCTCAAGGCTGCATGAAGAATCTCCCTTTCCTCTATATAAAGCATAATTAATTAATTACAAATAATTGATTACCAAATTGGTTACTTTTTTGTATTAGTTCTTGTTTTGTCATCAACTAGGAATAAATATGCAAAATGTGAACTTGCTCCTATAATAGGACTTAGGATAAAACGTAATAATAGAAATAACTCCACATTTACAGCTATATTTCAATAAGTAGCAATGATATGTTCCCCTTTTTCAGTACCAAACAAAATAGTTAAAAATGAATAACTGTTAATTAATTTGATAATAATTTCACTGATTCGTGTTTTGTTGGTATAAATTATTTTGTGTATTGAAGAGTTACTGGTTTTTCGAAAAATAATATTGCGATTGGCTTCATAGAAATAAAAGAGGACATGTTATTATTATTTTACAGTATGTTACTTTAATTGTGTGGTTTTTTTTTCTTAAAGTTTATCTTAAATTTAAATGTATATAATGAAAAAGAAAATGTAAAAAAAAATATTTCCAACTCTACCAAAAAAAAAAAACAAGGAAAAAAAATTCTCCACCGTCCCACATCCCGTCCTTTTTTATAGACTATAGACACTCGGTCCATTTACAATGGAGAGCAGCTGGCTACCTACTCTACTACTCTAGCCAATCGTAACGCATTATCTGCTCCTGGACTCACCACTTGACCAATCGAGTGGGCACAAAGCCGATCAGTGCTACGGTGCCTACATGTTACCGTTTTAAGCCCGCCCCTTGCGTTCAGTCGCTTTATGATCCTCACCTTCTATATAGTTGACCAACAACTTTGACTGTTATCATTTCACGACTAGATCTTCTTGTCTTGACCAGTTTTAGTTTGTATTAGTGTCACTGCTAGTGAATCTTTATATGACTTTCATATTTACTCAATCGGACATTTAAACTTGTGTGTTATTCAGTGCTGAAAAATTCAATTCCCAACTAAATATATTACAGCGTCTCCTCAAGAAGTTCCAGGTGTGTCTTCTTTAGCCTGTTAGAGTGTGTTTACCATGGAGGATAGCTTTTTATTTTCTTTAACATCATCCGCTCAAGATGTTCCAGATGTGTCTTCTTTAGCCTGTGATAGTGTTCTCACCACGGAGGATAACTTTTTATTACCTTCAACATCTCCACAAGAAGTTCCAGACAACAAGATACAACAAACGGCCAAGCCTAAATCGTCCAAAAGAAAAGCTAGAAAGAAGAAGGGAGACAATACACATGAAGAGCCTTATGAAAGAATGAAACGTTCCAAAAACAAGAAACTGATAGGACTTCCATTAGATAAAGCTGATCAGTTGAGACTTAAAATTAAAGACCAGGTAAGAACAAAGTGTTTTTTTTTTCATTTAACTTAATTATGAAGATAACATTTACTTTATAAATTTTCATTTTGAGAAATATTATTTGACTCCTTCAATGTAGAGTATTACTACATTTTAGGTATTAAGCATAGACAAAGTCACGATCTTTAACAAACAGCGTTCTTTAAATATGTTTTATGTATATTTTATATATGTATATATATGGAGAATCTCAAGTCCTCTTCATTGAGTCGCTTCTTTTTTTGACTAATTGGCTTTTTAGTGCATTTCTTTTAACCCAACTTTATGAAAGCAATTATTGTCTAGATAGAGTTATAGACATTGATCAACTTTGAAATTTATTATAATTTAAAAACTACATTACACGTTCAATGGTCTAATATTATGGTGTTAAAAGATATCCGAACAATCCAATCTCATAGATGCATGTAATGCTTTCAATG
>JADKLZ010002847.1:6373-22874 GCA_021533235.1 Biomphalaria straminea
CTTCTACCCCACTCTTGAGATAATTACAAAGATGATTAAAAAGATCAAAAGGTTTATTGAGCCTCATTACGTTCTCACAATATTACACTAAATGTCACATGATTAGAGCCGGATTTACGTATGTGGAGGTCCGTGATATGATTTTTGTGGAGGATTCTCGATATTTTGATTAAAGCTTTAATAAAGATCCAGTTATGATTGAAAATAATTATATCTGAAATACTTATACCCGAAAGCATGCTGATTTTTAAAAGTATGAGCTGGTATTCTTGTAAATTTATTTTAGCTTTCCTTTTTTAAAAAATATAATAAGTAAATAAATATTGGTCTAACTATGCCTATAAATAAGTAGTAATACTTCAAATAAACCAGAGCCGAAAAAAAAGGGAACAAATATCAATAAATACTTTCTCAACTTCTTACTAACTCATCTTTTTTTTCCCTTTTTCTGCAAAGCTACGAAACAAAATACTGTAATTTTCAACATTTTATCATCTAATCAATTTAGTCTATGTTCTAGTTTCAAGTATAAAGATCAAAGATAATAATAGTTCATAGGATTTTGTCTAGGTTATTCTGAAGACATTATGAACAAATAAAAAAGGATACACCGAATGTCATGTGGTATTTATTGTTTTGTCGTGGATTAAATATAATGACAGGGTGGCCACAAGGCGGTGACTGTGATAAATATTAAGGTAGTTACTTAGGCCTATATATATATATATATTTAAATTGTAGACTCACAATACATCATTAACTTTAGGCCTGGATTCATGATGAACTATTGCACGTGAATTCTTTCCTTCCTCCCCCTCCCACATTCCTACTTTTTTTTTATACATAGGCCTACAATTTATTGTATGTGTGTGTGTGTGCTGATTGTTTGTTGCTGTGTGTGTGTGTGTTTGTGTAGGCCTATGTGTGTGTGTACGTTTTTATAGCAATCATTATTAAACAAGCCATTTGCCATTTATATCATCATACAAACAGGAAAAAGTAATACAGTTTGTCATAAGCGTGTCATTTCTGAAAGTAGTAGTAGTAAGTAAAGTGTCCCCTTCAGACCTTGCGATCTATGGGGCAGATGATGTTAAGATCATCTGTTTCTTTGGCCAACGTTAAAGGAGCAGGGTGTTATGTGGCCAGCACAACGACCAACCGCCTTTGCTTTCCCCAACTAAAGTCAGGTAACCCTGAGAATCCCAGAATTTCAATATACCATCTTCAGCGGGATTCGAACCCAGGACCTCAGGTTCGGAAGCCAAGCGCTTAGCCATTCGACCACCCTATTTCTGAACATAACGTAAAGAAAATATTCCAGGTAGACTTTATTTACAGAAAAGGTTATGCTCAGATTTATATGAGCAAACTTTGTACTAGCAAGTTGCGGAGATGAGTTGTTGTTTCTTTCCTTTTTCCTCCTACATAGTAGACCTAACTAGACTAAAACCGATAGCAGACAAAATCATATCAGAGCATGCGGGTTTTAGACAAGGTCGCAGCACAACTGAAAAAATCCTAAGCCTCAGAATACTCTGTGAAAAAATACTTCCAAGAGAAGCTTTTCCATGTCTTTAATGATTTCAAGAAAGCTTTCGATGGAGTATGGCATGAGGCACTCTGGGCGACAATGGATAAATACAATATAAATAAAAACATAATTAATGTTATCCAGAACCTGGACAAGGAGGCCACCAGTGCGGTGTACTTCAACAACAATATTGGAGACTGGTTTAAAACCACACTTGGAGTAAGACAAGGATGCCTACTTTCATTAACACTTTTCAATATCTTCCTTGAAAGGATAATGGAAGATTCCCTCCAGGGCTATGAAGGTACTGTAAGCATTGGAGGACGAAGAATTACTAATTTGTGCTTCGCAGATGACAGAAGAAGAACTAGCTGACTTGGTGATGCGCATTGACAAGACCTCCGCAGCATATAGTAGGCAAAATAAATGCCGAAAAAACAAAACAATTATGACCAGTCATTGAAACAGGTTCTAACTAAGACAAAAGAGAGGAATGGAGAAAGACGGCCGTGAAATCTTGCATGGTGCCCCAATTATCCAAAAAACTCAGGGATAGGTAAAAAGGTAAAAAAGAAAAAGCTTAAACCTAATCTTTTTTTTCCAGATTGTTAACAAGCTGCTAAGCAAATTTCGTAGTGGCGTAGCTAGGGGTTTGGGGGCCCGGGGGGATCGGCCTCTTTGGGGGCCCCTTTCATTTTGGCATTCGGCATATGACATGACATAATGTACGCAAAAATATATAAGCCCAAGATCAAATTGGTTCAGTATATCAGTAAACTTAAAAAAATATATCATTAAGACTCTTTTAATAAATAATACCGTTGTTTATTAGCTAAATAATGCACACGTAACAAATCTCAATTCATATCGCTACACGTCGTGCATTCTGTGCAGCAAAGACATCTATAACATCATCTACATCGATACTTTATAGTATTTGTGACTTCACTGTCATTAAAGCCATGATAATAAGCCTTTCTTGTGTCTTTGTGCTCCTGGGATAGTTTTTGATGAACTTGAGCTTTGAGAATGACAAAATGTTAGCGGTATTCGCAGGAGGTTGCAAGGTTTGAGATCACGTTAATACCATATAAAGCCCGTTTCCGCAATATGTCTATTGTGGATTGTATTACTGGTTTGTTGATTAAAACTGCTCGTAGTCTACATCAATGACATTATTGAACAAGCGATTTGCCATTTATTTCATCATACAAACAGGAAAAAGTAACACAATTTGTCATAAGCGTGTCATCAAGCGTGTCTTAGTTCAAGAAGAAACCCAAAGGTATCCATTTCTTTCCAGCATTTGTAATCTTTCCTTCATCCCCATATGAAATCTGTCCAGCACTTCTGTAGCAACACGTTTGAAATGCAGTTCTATTGACAGTCCTACATTAGAACTCAACTTCCCATAAAGTCTTTTCTTTCTTTTGGTTGTTTTGATTACAGGGAATCCATAGTATTCACTACCTTCTTTTGCTTTTTCGTTGCATTGGGTGATCACTTTCGTCAGTTTCTGGTCATTTAGCAGAAAGCATGCTCGAGTATAGAAATACTCCGATAAGCATCACAACTGCTGATGAGTAGAAGACTCAGGGACATTAATACAACTGATCCAAAACTATTAAAACCATCGGTAACTGAAAATGCAGACACATTACTTAAGGAACGACAGATGAAAAGCAAAGTGAAATATGATGCGAAAGCAAGACTACCTAAAGATTACTCTGTCGGAGAGAAAGTGAGAGTTCGTCTAGAACAAACATTGCAGAAATTAGTTCTCATAAAACAAAACATTCCTCACCCAGATCTTACATCATAAACTAACAATGGGAAAACATACAGAAGAAATCAACGCTTTTTGAACAAGGGTTTCGATCACGATATCTTTGGGTACTATGATACCGATGAAGACAACGAACAGTAAACTGTTAGAACAAACGAAACAGACAGTTATAGACCAACGTCTAGAGAACCTGTTGTGCCAGTCAAGACAACCAGAAGTGTCCAATTGTTAAAGTTCCTAGTAGATATCAGTTTAAGAACTTTAATAGGAAGGATGTGATAATAACTTGAAAAGGAAGGATCTCTGGGGTTAATTTGGAAAAAAAGCTGAACAATTCAATATTGCTTTTGGATTTATTCCTAACAGACGCATTCGCTAGCCAGACAGACGGCCACTTATTGTGGCTGCGTTATCATAGGTTTAACAAATGCACCACGCTGTTTTGTAGCCCCACCCTGGTCAACCCGAATAATGGACAATTCTAGCATTATTAAGAATAATAATTATTAAGAATACGCTGTATATCATGCAGTTTTATTCGTGGCCAGTAGCGGCCTTAGGGAGTGGCAAGTAGGGCAGCATCCTCAGGCCCCGCGCTTGAAAAGGGGGGGGGGGCGCGATCGGAGATTTTTTTGTCCCAAACTTGATCACCACATATTTTGCTAATACAATCCGATTGGATGTCGATGTTTTGTATACGAAATAAAATATTTGGATTGGTTGCTACCATCTATTTGTTTTTTTTTCCCAATTGGCTATGGCCATGGGAGTAATTTTTAAACTTTTTTAAAGTTGAAAGAATTTTCTTTATGCAGAACAATTACAATACAGTATATATAGCACTTAGCGCGGCCAATGGTAAGCCAAAAATGGCTACGCAATGTTCTATGTTTTGTAACAAAAAGGAAGGCCCACAGCGTTAAGGCAGACATGCTGTCTTGTTATTGTTACAGCGTTAGAGACGGATTAGCCGGTTAGCGTGATGTGGTACGGTATATATAGTTTATCCTTACGGGCCCCGCACATGACACACGCACAGGGCCCCGGGCACTGCTAAGGACGCCCCTGTTCGTGGCAACAAAGATAGTAATATTCTTAGTTTTTGCTGCAAGCACGTTTGATCTCTTTTGAAAGTAAAATAAATCGGAATCAAATCTATTAAAGATTTGCATTTTAAAATGTAAAACTAACTTTAACTTTTCTCTTTCGGAAAAATATTTTAAAACGTAATGGTACTTGACACTATTTGTCAATCAAATATATTAATTTATGTATTTACAAATAAATTTCGGACACCCGTTTGCCCCCCCCCCTAAGTGGGGGCCCGGGGGGATTTTTCAAAAAGCCCCCCCCCTAACCCCCATTAGCTACGCCACTGGGTATTCGAGTTTTACAACTAATTACTTTCTTTAAAACCAAATCATTGCACACAAAACTTTGAAAGTGATAAAGTGCTACCAGACACCTTCGCACCCAATGGAGGACGGAAAGGAAAGTGAAAAATGAAAATAAAACTTAAAACAAGCAAAATATTTTAAAAATCCTTTTTAAAAAAAAAATAATAAAAAGCTTATCTAAAGGTGGAAGAACTTCGTCCTTAAAACTACATCTACCAATAATGTACAAGTACTTTTCCTTATTCATTATCGAACAAAATAATGACCACTAATTAATTATCTAATTGAGTATTTTGGTTTATCGAATCCTGTTTTGTTAGCTACAACAAATAGTTGTTTAAGGAGAATGCGTGAGGGAGAAATAGCGTTAATATTTTTTTAGTGGACTAAACCCAACAGATTTAGCCATATCTGTTAATACTGAAGGATTAGTTTCCCTTTCTGCTATTAAGCAAAATAATAAATTACCAATAATTAATTGTCTGATTGGTTCATGTATGTCTTTATCAATGAATAATTAATTGTGCGAAGTTTCAGATTGATTCGAGAATGTGTTTGAGAGAAATAACGTGTAAACACTTTTTACCAGACAGACAGACAGACATACAGAGTGACTAGATAAAAGATTTAAAAAAAACGAGGTTTAATTGAGTGTATTATCAAAATAATAAATAGTAAACATTTTAAACAATTCAAACGCATTAAAAAGTAGTGAAAAATGAAATCCTTGAGTGTGTTTAATTACAGTGAAGAAGCTTTCCGAGCTGCTTGTTCAAAAGCAATTAAAAAAATCTCTACTCTGAATTTGAACTCGAGCCTACCAAATGGAAGCCCAATTTGTTAACCACTGAACTATGAAAATAATATTAAAATAGACGTTTTAATTTAAAGTCTATTATTTATTTCAAAACTAAAGCAAATGACTTAATTATCTATACAAGGCTTACCACCAAGTTTAGTATACTTTGTATATAAAAACTTAATTAATTAATTATAACTAAGTGATTGATTAATTTGCTGTTTTTTTAAATTGATTTATGTTTTGTCATCATGCATGAGCTTGTATGAAAAAATTCGATTACGACTGGATGAGTAGAAGGATGGCTGCCTGGTCGAGCGGTTTGCACGCTGGACTGTCGTATTGATTTTACGATGTTCCCGGGTTCACACCCTTCCCTCTCCCATCCCCCGTCGTGCTGCGGGAGGTTTGGACTAGGAAGTAACTATCTTCAACTCTGAAGGAATTTCCGAAACATGTAAAACATTTTACAAACATTTTACAGAAGTTGTAAAAAATCGATAGCGAAAATCTTAACCTACAAGAAAGATGCGTTTTTAAGCGTTTACAAAAATAAGAGAAGCACCGAGTAATATGCTGCACACATAGACATATATAGACTGGAAATAGGAAGTAACTTTATGTAACTTGAAAAAATGTATATCTATTGTATTCGGATTTCCGAAATCTGACAATTTGCACGATCTTTAGTCTTAAAGATTAAACAAAACTACACTTCTTCCTTATTTACGCAGCATGGTGTGAAAGACAAATGGTTTTTCCAAATCCGCACTATTTTCATTCACAAAATGGCATAGATAGCATAAATAAATATACACTGGAAAAAAGAAGTAAAGGATTCAGTCCTTAACTTTGAATTAGTGAAACTAGGGATATTTTCAGCAGAATGTCCAAATAAGCTAAAATTAAAAAAAAAAAACAGTTTCAGAACAAAAAATAAACATTATGATTAATTGACATTACAGTCACGCTAAGAGATAAAAAAAAACCCACAATAGTGAAAATATTGCAATACTTATATAGGTTATGGCTGAAATAGATATGAATACTTAACTTTTATACTGCTCATGCTGTATAGTATAGTACACTAATTTGCAAATCACAAATGCTCCCTTCATAAAAATATCTTATTGGCCAGTCTATACTTATTAATGTCTATGGCTGCACATAACAGCACCACTGTTCATAAAGGTAGACTTTTAAAAATGTGTATTTTTCAATCCTGAAATATTTCCAGTTGCAGTACCAAACTGAGCATCTCTAACATTAATACCTTACTCCTTTAAGCTCTGCCTGTCTGACAATATATAATTCTTAAGTAAGTTTGTTACTAAAAAAAAATCTATTGTAACAACATAAGCCGTGCATTAGCCCTTTTTAGGCTAATACCTGTCGAAGGAGATATCCAGTTAATTATTTTCACAGCTAGATGTAGATCTATGATGATTACAGTTGTTAGTTGTGTGGACAATGCCTGTCAGTTAAGTGGACAAGGCCTGTCAGTTGAGTGGACAAGGCCTGTCAGTTGTGTGGACTAGGTCTGTCAATTGCGAGGACATGGCCTGTCAATTGTGTGAATAAGGCCTGTCAGTTGAGTGCACCTTTTTTTTTTTTTTTATTTTGCTTGGTATCCTTTTCTTGTGACGTCTTTGAAGTTTTGCACTAATCATCTAATCTGAGCACATGTTTTCGGCAAAGGTAGGCCTAATAATGGCTTCAGAATTTAAGAATTTATAAGCCGTCATTATCCATGATAAACTAGTTTAAAATTTGGGAAAATTTATTTAGTTTTGAGATGTTAGGTGTAATATCAAAAATAATGAATGATTATTTGACTTGATTTAAATGCCCCACAATTTTTAAACGTAATCACCCAATATAATTACTATAAAATTGTATTCCTTTTTAACATGTGTGTATTCGGTTTGGAACCTAATTGATCCGGAGCACATGTTCTTTCAGGAGTGGATAGTAATTTCACAAACTCCTATAATTGGCCTGTATTCTGTCTTTACAATTCTTTTCTAACTCGTTACCGATGCCCACAGAGAGCCAGATTCTGCTTTGAGAAAAACGGAATGATGTCCAATCAGGGCCGGATGTATACTTGATAAGGCCTTAGGCTATTTGAGAAATGGGGTCCCCCAGTGACGTAGCTAGAATATAATGCCCAGTGCGGCAGATGCTCATGATGCCGTCCCGGCCCCCAGAAATAAAATAAAAAAGCGAAAGGACATTATCGAACTATTGTGTAGACTTTGTCAAAGTTTAACTGTTTGCAACAAGGAATATAAATGTAACAAAAAGATACTAAAAAAATCTTACGTACTATCTTGGTCGTAAAATTATCAACAACTTTACAGAAACCTATTTTCTCCAGTCAGATAAATGAGTCGCATAGTTTTCATCGTTGATCGCAATAAAGTCTTCATCAACTTGAGTCGGAAAAAACTTGTCAGAAATATGCAACAAAAAAGTGTATATTTTCATCTGAATCATCTAGCTAGCCGATATTTTTAAAAACTCAAAATCACAAACAGATGCTTGTTTCAGAAGCTCTCTAGGTTTCCATTAAGGTCTCTTTCGTTCCAGACGAGATTCGTTTTTTTTTGTCAATGGCGCTATGAAAACTTTCGAGATTAATTTCGATCTGAAGATTCAATAGTTGGGATGGCCACAAAAAATTCATATTTACCTTCCACATGATATGGAGTGATTGTTTCTTGAGCTATCCCCTCCAAGAACGAAAACATTTCCTTCCGTATCTCTTTCTTTTTCGCTTGGCATCTTTTTCTTTTGGTCAATACGTCTTTGAGGTTCTGCACTAATCACCTGATCTGACAACAGGCTTTCGGCAAAAGTAATACTGGCTTTAGCAATATGTTCTCGACTTATAGACGTAGTTACAAACGTTTAAAATGTTTTCCGTTTCAGCGTGCTGTCTTTATTCGACAATCCTTTATACATCAGTAAATACATGGGCCAAATAACCCAAAGTAGGTGAGAAAATATTGACAGCATAGAAACTAATAACCCGCCTGCTTCAGATTTAGTAGAAGAGTTCTCATCTGTACTAATTAATGTCTCTAAAGTTTCTAAATTAAAAAAAAAACAACAACATCTTGACGGCTTCTCTTCTGGCGCGCCAGATGGTTTTAAACAATCGCTTAAGGCTAGTTCCAGTTAGTTTGGCGCGGAGGACCTAGCGGTGTGATGAAGTCGATCAAAGGATGTATAAACACCGTCCTGTGTACCAAAAAATGATACTGAATTGATATCAGTTTCAGAAGTCAGAAATCTTTCCAAATTCTGGGATTATCTTAGGCAGACACAATTTAAAAAATTGAGATGACGTCAATGAAAGACTAAATAATTTGTATCCCGTCATTATCCATAACATAAGCTTAACTTTGGAGAAAATTGATCCATATTCGAGATGCCAGGTTTACTGTCTAAATAATCTAGAAATATTTGCCCCGTTATCACCCAAAAATAAAATAAGTTCGTTTCGTATATCTAGGGACATGTGCGTATTCGGTCTGGATCTACCCTGGTTCGGAGAACATGTACTCTGGGGAGTAGATTGTACCTAGCAGTTTCACAAACTTTTAGAATTTTAGAAATTACCAAGATTTTTTCTTGGCGATTCTTTTTTTTTCTCGTTAGCGATGAGCATTGAATGAGAGATTCTGCTACGTTCAAGATTCTTTTCAAGTTGTATTTTCAGATTTTTACCCTTATGGATCTTTTGACCCATACCGTCACCCATTTCAATTTGAGAAGACAATCTCTCCGTCTGAGCTAGCACTATGCTCTCCATTAGTCTTTTCGGTCTTTGAGCAACGCCCATAATAATGTTCATAATCACAGGGCAGTATTACATGAACTAATTAGTAATGAAAACAACAACGTAAATAAGGACAATTGGACAAACAAAAATTGATTTCAACGCTCAGTGGTCATTAAAATTTATAAGAAGCAGTGAATTTTTCAAAATGTCTGAAACTAAATACATACAAGAAGGTGTTAATTTCACTGAGAAAATTTATCCTTAGTATGATGCCTCTCACCACTTGATGCCCCGTGCACCACAAACACATGTCTAGCTACGCCATTGTAATCAAAATTACGCCATTTTTCTTTTCTCTTTCTTCACTTTGATTGCAACTATCCATGGTGGGGGGCCCACTAGCAAATAGGGGCCCTAAGCTATAGTGTATAATGCATATAAGTAAATCCGGCACTGTCTCCACGATTCTCTTTAGGGAGCATTATCAAATTTTTAAACCTATGAAACTTTCATTTCTGATAATGATAATTTCTCCGTCTGAACTAGCGCTATGCCCGCCAGCCAGACTTACTTGGCTTGAGTAACGCCCATATTATTGTTGTTTACATTACAGTATTATAATGAAATAGTTAATAAAAAATAAAAAAATAATTTGAATATAGAAATATTTATGTCACTGTCATTGCTCATTCAAATCTACAAGAAGAAGTGAATTGTTGTCAAAATGATTAAAAAGAATCACAGTGAAATGAAAATAAATTACAATAATTATCTAGATGTAGAGACTAGGGATATATCTATAAAATCTAGATCTAGATAAAACAAGTGTACTGAGCAATGAAGTAACAAATGTACCATCATAACTTTTTCCCTCATATAAAAACAAGTGCATTGAATAATGAAGAAACTGAGCTTGTTGAAGTGCTTTACCTTAGGAAATTTAAAGAAAACTAGTACATTTTATTCAAGCTGGTCTACAGGTAACATTAAATCAGAGAAAAAAAAAACATATTTAAAGAGTAACAAAATAATAAATTAAATTAGAAACATAATAAGTACAGTGTTGTTGTTTTTTGTTCATGTGTTTACGGTGTGTTGTGTTATTAAACTGAAAAAGTTTGTTTTTAGTTTGATGCTTCTCACCACTTAAGGCCCACTGCGGTCCACACAACACTGGCCCACTGCGGTCCGCACAACACTGGCTCACTGCAGTCCGCACAACACTGGCCCACTGCGGTCCGCACAACACTGACCCACCACACTCATCAGATTGTTGAAAAGGCAGCAACAAAGGTAACAACGCTAGCTCCAGCTAGCTGCCCTTAAAAAGGGAGGACCCCCCCCCAAAAGCAGGGGTTCTCAGCCAGTGGGTTGCGACCCCCTTGGGGTTGATTGAGAATTTTCCAGGAGTCGCTTAAGACCATCGAAAATATGGATTGTTATTGTCAACCCTTCTATTGCTGTATGTGTGTGTGTGTGAGGGGGTGGCGACAGAGTGGGGGATTATAAAAAAGGGGTCGCCGAGCTGAAAAGGTTGAGAACCTCTGCCCCAAAGGCAAGTCGAACTTAATAGACCAAGAAGTTCTGTCTCATTAATGTGTCCTCATGCACAAAGAACAAAGAGAAAACTATTTACGCCAACACAATAAAGCGCAAAAACAATATCTAATGCTGCATTCTAAAGATGCGCACTGCATGACAGTCACTGTGTGACCAATTAGCTAGTAATTCTTTCCCAAATATAAGTATAGGCTACATAAACGGACCTAATTCAACAAACAACATTCGGCCACGTGATTCTTTATCTCTTCTATACAAATTACGTGATACACAATGACTATCACGTGACAGTTTTTTTTTTGTTTTATAAATCTATATATATAATCCTCAAAGTAAAATGTCAAACAACACGTAAAGTTCAAACAACAAGTAAATGGGAAGATCCCATGGCGCAGCATGGTGTGAATGGAAAATGGTGCATCCAAATCCGCACTATTTAGTTTTATATAATTCTTTTCTTCTCAATTTTTGTCATAATATTAAAAGTATTTCCAGATTATTGTGTCGTAAGACTATTGAAACTAGAACAATACACAGATAGAGTCTACTTTCAGGTTTCACGTTAGAAGTACTTTTATTAATATCACAAAATACGCACATTCGTTCATTAGACATGATTACGAAAGGTAACTTATCTCTCTATTCCTAGATTTAGATCTAGATATAAAACTCGAATTCAACTCTAAGATTATAGAACTTCTCTTCGCAAAGATAGTTTTATGCTTTAGCACATGAACATAGTAATTATAGCTATGCTATTTTGTGAAGGAAAGTGGTGTATATAATTCTCTTCTTCTCAAAGTTCAAAAGTTCAAGCGAGAACGACAATCCTTTACTTTTACTTTACAAAAGATTTTAATAATTTCCGGAGATTTCCAGGACTTTTTCGTAGACCTATTTTTAATAAAATTTCAGAAGATTTCCAGGGGCACCTGGTAAATCAAGAGGCCGCGGGAAATCTGTTATATGTTATAAAATGGTTTAATTTAATAATTTATACACCTAAAAATAAGCACGGGTCCAAAGAAAGTGTGGGACTCACTGCGGTCGCATTTGTTGCAGTGCCTCTAAGGCCTTCCCTGAAAAATAGCGGCGTATGGTATGCCGCCGGTCGACTAGTATTATATATATAGCTCCTCCTTCGTGTTCGAAGATGAGCACTTTTCTCATTTCCTATGGACTCGAAGATAGCTGTAAAGTCCAATCCTCGCTTTGAAAAGCAGGCCGCATATGTGGCATGGGTGGGTTTTGTCAGTTGCAGATGGGCCTGCTTCTTCTCTCTGCTTTCTGTTGGTTCGGCGCTCTATCGCACAGGCCACTCTTCTTGCTTCAAATCTTGAGACTCCGAGACTCACAGCTTCTAGCCATCAATATTATCATGTGGCTAAATGTTGTTTGTTTACGATTAGTGAATGAGGTCCATTGCCCCATTTGTAAGAAAATCATTAGAGCGGTTCCCTTACAGACATCCACCAATGAAGAGAATACAAGCTATTAGAAATTGTAATAATGATCCATGAAACAAACAGATGCAAACAGGCCGAAGTTTTATGGAGTGTACTTTATCTCTTGGCACACGTTTCAATTTATTTACAGAAGATAAAAGATTACATTTTGTTTCTATCTAGTTTGATTGATTCTGTTTGTATTCACAAAGCAGATATAAGACTACATAATATACATCAAATGTATGTTTTAGTTTAGCAAATATATAGTCTACTTGGTTTCAGCTCAGCTTGCATTGTAGTTTAATCAACTTAAGCACGCCGGTTGTCATCTAATAAAAAAGATTTGTTTATATTTTGAAACGTTTCGTCAGAGAAAATACTTTCTACCTCATCCTACATTAGCGATTCCTCAGTAGCTTCTCATCTCCCTTTGCCAACATAAGTCAATGAAAATCTGGGCTACCAATTTTGATATTGATAAAGTTCATGCTTGCAAAGGATTGTTCCTATAGATATGCAGACGCTAATGAGAAAAGAACAACAAAGCTAATTTCTTTTGGTTGATCATATGACGCAGGTGTTATAAAATCAACACGTAGCTCGTAGTTACCTGTTACCTATCCCTTAGTCTGGTGGACCGTTGGGGCACCAAGCAAGACTTGTGGACCATCTTTCTCCATTCCTCTCTATCCTTTGCCCTGATTAAAACCTCGTTCAATGGTAGGCCTGTCCATTCTTTGATGTTGTCTTCCCATCGCTTTTTCTGTCTGCCTCTTTTTCTTTTTCCTGGTACTGTTCCCTGGAGGAAGGTCCTTGCGAGTCCCGAAGATCTTGTTACATGGCCATACATTTTGAGCTTTCGTTTCTTCACAGTATTTAGCAGGTCATCATGGGGTCCGATCGCTGCCGTAACACTGTCTCTAATCTCTTGATTTGTGATGCGGTCTTTAAATGTGATGCCTAGGATCCTTCTGTAGCTCGTAGTGCTTCCAGATAAATATTCAAATGGTTAAAATCTCGTAATACATATTTTTTTCTTTCAAAATAGTGGAAAACCCATTTGAGCACCTATTCTACTCTGGTCGCTGACCGTTTAAATCGAGACATTTTTTTTACAAAGCTTATATCAACTCACTTTATCTGTCTGTCTGTCTGTCCGTCCGTCTGTCTGCCTGTCTGTTAAAAAGTTTGTGCACGTGATTTCACCCACATCCAATCTGAAATTTTGCACAATTATTTCTTTTACCTGACAACACTAAACTGAATAGAAGTATTGTAAAAAGGACTCAACGAGGACATACTTTTGCCAAACGTCTGGCAACCTAAACCTAGGACAAAGAACTAAGAGTGCACTATAATTATTTTGTGCCTTTGATCTAACAATAGAGTCATAGTTTTAAAGTTATGCCTCTTTATTCTGTTTCATTTTGTCAATCCTACTTCCGCGATGAACAAATAATGGTAGAAGAAGTTTTCCTGCATTTCGCAATAAATGAAGAAGCAAAGCGAGATGCCACCGGAATAAAAGTCTAATTCATAGACATAACATATATATGTCTATGGTCCAGTGGGTTAGCTAGGGATTTGGGGGCCTCTTTAAGGACAACTGCATTTCGACTTTCAACATCATGACATGAGACAATGCACTTAGTAAATTTATAAGTCTAAATTCATATTAATACTGTATATCAGTGACATTATTTAAAATTTAGTTTAATGCTGTCTACACTGATATTAAAGTCATGCTGCTAAAATTTTGTGTCGTTGTGCTCCTTTTAATTAACTTGAGTTTTGAGAATCACAGTTTTATCTCGGCTCCGAAATGTTGCCTTTCGATTTATGTCCAAAATGCGTTTCTGTGGGCAGTAGCGGCCTTAGGGGGTGGCAAGTGGGGCAGTCCCCAGGCCCCACTCTTGAGGGGGGCCCCGTGATGGGAGATTTTAATGTCATAAACTTGATCACCACACATTTTCCTAATAAAATCCGATTGGATGTCGATGTTAATATACGAAATAAAATATTTGGATTGGCTGCTTCCGCCTGTGTGTTTTTTTTTCCAATAGGCTATGGCCATGGGAGTAATTTTTAAACTTTTTTAATTTGAAATAATTTTCTTTATGCAGAACAATTACAATACAGATATAGAGCACTTAGCGCGGCCAATAGTAAGCCAACAATGGCTACGCAATATTCTATGTTTTGTAACAAAATAAGGAAGGCCCACAGCGTTAAGGCGGACATTCTGTCTTGTTATTGTTACAGCGTTAGAGACGGATTAGCCGGTTAGCGTGATGTGGTACGGTATATATAGTTTATACCTACGGCTCAGGGCTTAAGGCACCGCACATGACACTCGCACAGGGCCCCGCGCACTGCTAAGGACGCCCCTGCTGTAGGTCAGACAGACGGCCATTCAATGTGGCTGCTTTATCTTAGGTTTGACTTCTGCACAGATCAAAGTCCAGTCCAATGTGTTCAATAGTTTTCAAAACAAGTTCTTCATAATGGTGTCCATCTGGCTTCACAATTTCAAAGTCATCAATGAATGACTTTTATTTCAAAATTCTCGACATCCAAGCAACGAACTATAAGAAATAATTGTACAACCATAAAGCATAGACATAAATAAATATAGAATGGCAAATAAGACTATTTTATGAAACGAAAATTTGTGTATTGCAATTGTGTGTACTTTATGTCTATGAGTTTTTTTTAATCTCTAAGACTGAAGATCATGTAATTTTCAAATGTTTCATAATTCGGAAATCCGAATACAATAGATATACATGTTTTCAAGTTACATGAAGTTACTTCCTTTTTCCAGTCTATATTTATTTATGTCTATGCCATAAAGATAATGAAGCTAGCCCTATGTACTGTTATGTGCACTGTTGCGCACTTTCATTAGGTGAGAGACTGAGTACCCAGAGACACAGGACAGAGACACGAAAGAATAGAGGAAGTCAAAAATGGCCGATGATTAGAGATGATAACAAGGACGCTTGAGATGTGATTAGTTTGGCTCTAGATCTAGTTTCTTATTGATGATTAAACGTTTTATTTTATGATCCTTTCGTTTAGGTTAGTTGGCTAAGTTATAGCAATACTAAGTTACTCCCTGAGACTCAAGAGTAACACCACACGGGAAGAGATAATCTGTGTGGAATACATGTAACAGGGTCATTGACTTATATAACAACGTGAATAGCAAGATTACATGGCAGTGGCGTAAAATAGAATAATTACTATACAAAATAATTGTGGACACTCAGTGTGATTTTCAAATTTGGACCCCCCCTCCTCCAAGCCTAGCTAAGCCACTGCTATAGTCTTCCTGTATTTGGCACTTATTGAGAAGAAAAGAAAGAAAAAATGGTTTTAAAAGTCTTCCTGTATTTGGCACTTATTAAGATGTAAAGAAAGAAAGACAGCGAAGAATTAAAACTTTCGAAGAGTACGCTGAACGATATGGCTACCAGGAAATAGTTGACCAGGTCTCCGAACAGACTGAAGCCAGGCTCAAAGAAGTAAACTATTTGATACGCTATCATGGGACTGTAGCACACCAGATATGTAACAGCCATCGTGGAGACCAGGGCTAAAGTTTTATTCAGTTTCCTATTCGTTCCTAACGAAAATTTCGGCAAATTTTCCGTCATCTTCTGTCGCCATTCAGACTGTTCTTTCAGTTTAACTAAGAGAAGAAAGGTACATATGACGATGAAGCTGTAGGATATGATTTGAACACAAGTATGAATGAAAATTGTAACGTTGATGTCCGCTGGTCCGGTGTAGGGTAAAGGCACTCTGCCCAATACTGTTTTGTTTTTGAGAATGTCATACTTCCAGCCCAGACTTTCCACCAGATAGAAAGGGATAACGGTTAAGCCCATGCTTAAGAAGATGAGGCACAGAGCGACATCTGTGACATGCGCAGTGAGGATTGTTTTCACTTTCAAAGGAAGGATTATGCACAAGCAACGCTCAAAGGTGATGAAGGCTGTAATGGAGCTGATGATGCGGCTCAGAGCGCCGCGGACGAAAGGAACTATGACGTCATGAAACTCTTCGGCTTTAACTGAGATGTCAGCGTTGGCGAATTCTGGATTGCGACATAGGCTGGTGATCAATCCAATCAAGAGGGACCCGATGTCTGCGACGGCCAGTGCGAAAAGACTTCTGTTGAT
>JADKLZ010002852.1:4474-20322 GCA_021533235.1 Biomphalaria straminea
CCTGCACAGAAAGGTCTTTGAATAACATGACATCCTGCACAGAAAGGACTTTGAACAACATGACATCCTGCACAGAGAGGACTTTGAACAACATGACACATCCTGCACAGAAAACACTTTGAACAACATGACACATCCTGCATAGAAAGGACTTTGAACAACATGACATCCTGCACAGAAAGGACTTTGAACAACATGACATCCTGCACAGACACATGTATTCAGCATGACACATCCTGCATTGAAAGGACTTTGAACAACATAACATCCTGCATAGAAAGGCTTTTGAACAACATGACACATCTTACACAGAAAGGTCTGTCACTTTGCTACAAAAAAACAACTTATAAACAACCAAATCTTACAAAAGTTCCTGAAGTCTTAGCTAAAAGTATTATGCATTTTTCATATATAGAAAATGTCAAATTAAAACCTACAAAAATTCATACATCTTCATAAAAATAAACCAACTTAATTGTTATTATTTCTAAATGTTTTTTTTTTTACAATTATGACTAACAAACTTTCACTATTTTACTGTGCTAAAGATCTGATTGAAGACCAAATTATAATTTTCATACCATCCTCTGGTGAAATACAATTTTCAGTGTTATTGGCATATTTATGCCTGAAGCACCTGAAATTTGGATCCTGAGTCTAGATCTAGAATGGTTTAACCACCCTGTAGTCAAGATAACATACATCACCAGATCCTCATACTCTGCATTAGAGATTATTAATTTTGTAAGATGAGAATCTTAGTGCCAACAAGATGGGACATCCATTCTTGTTTAATGCTTACATTTAAGAATGCTATCGCTGAAATACATTTGAACTTGTTATTTCATATTTCTACAAAGAAATAAACTTTTGCCTCCAGGAGAGAACTTAAAGAGATTCTTATTTTAAAACATGCCAATGCCATATGAACTAGTTGGAACTATGGAGATTTAAGATTAACTAAAACGAGAATGTATTAGTATGTGTATTGATACAAGTTCACCCTCAAAGATTAAGGGTCTCAGGCCATGCCAATGCCATATGAACTAGTTGGAACTATGGAGATTTAAGATTAACTAAAATGAGAATGTATTAGTATGTGGATATAAGTTCACCCTCAAAGATTAAGGGTCTCAGACCATGTACCATACCATACTATACATACCAAAATGGAATTTTCTCTAGCATTTAAGAGCCATACTGTAGTAGCATTTCTTAGCTTTTAAAAACAAAGACTTGAGAGTGGGCTAGTCCACTACATGTAGCACCTAGCCCCTTACTTTTTATCAAATGAATAGACTAACACAAGGTATTTTAATTATTTATTGAAGTTAATGCTCACCATTACCTAACATTTTGTTCATACCCCCCCCCCACCTTCCCTACCAGACTGCTATGAACTGTTAGGAGTAGGTATTCCCAAGTTTGAGCAACATTAGCAAATTCTTAAGTCTAGTTTTATTTACACACTGTCAGACCCATTTTACCCTTGCTCACTTCCATATATTCTCTTAATGCACATTTTATTGGAATTTTATCAGTCTCTCTGTAAAATCATGTAACAAAATAATTTAAATCATTGACAGATTTAACATGTTCTTCGACACCTTTCTCTTGGCACTTTTTTTTTTATGTTTTGTAATAAATAAACTTGTTATAGGCTACATGTACATACTTTTATTTCTTATATTTTAATTATTTACAAACATGTTTCTGATCATGGGAAGCTACAATTTTGATCTTTGTGACATGTCTTCTTTATCCTTGTCTGTTTCTGAGTTTTGCTGAACTATTTCTGTAGGTTTTGGACTTTCAATATTTTGTTCCAACTGTTCTGTAGAACCTGTTCCACAAATTGCAGATGTGAAAGCTGCAACCATGACATGGCTGATGGCATTGACCCCCGAACGAAACCTGTCTCTATAAAAAAAAAAAGAAAATAGACAAGGAAGTATTAGGCTTATTTTATCTGGTTTTATTTTCTTAATGAATTCTATGTATAGTTTTGAAATCAATGCCTAGCATTGAAATAGTTGTTTAAAGATAGTGAATAATAATGTTACAAAAAATAGAACTTTAAGTAATACAATAATTTAAGATAGAGCTCTATACAAATACAATATTTTGAGGTCCTAATATTAATGTTGACAAAAACAATAGCATTTCTAATAATTGCCTTAAAGTATGTATTCATCTTTTCAAAGTTATCTTGTACTGTATTACAAATACTTTACTTTTTTTTTTTTTTTTTTGAGTGAAATGATCATACAATAAAAAGACTTTTTTCCCCCTTATACTTGTTTGTCATTGACACATTTTTCTAGCATTTTCTACTGAATAATGCGCAAAACTTCATTCTCTATCTTCAAATAGCATAAATTTTTCAAAAACTATCAAGAATCTGCTTTATATAAATTTAATTTAATATAGTCTAGAACTTGTCTTTAAAAAGGTCTGGGAGTTCTTAATGTATCATGTTGAAGGAAAACCATTTTATTTTTTGTTCCTGTTATGGTTTTGGAAATAATTTAACTACATCTGAATTTCAACCTCCAAATAATGTCTAATTACCACAATAAACAATGGAGACAAAGTTATAGCTCTAAAGTGAAAACTAAAAAACTTACAATAACCACTCCACAGCAAACAGAAGAGCGACACCTTGCAACGGAATGTTTAATGACGTCATAATGATGATCAGCGTGACAATGGATGAACTAGGCACTGGCGGTATGGCTAATGACAGAACTGAACTCAGTATACTGGTAGACAGAGAAATAAAAAGAGCATTGGGTTAACCTTAGAGCATAAAGTGACATTAGGTTAGTGTATAAATATAGGATATGGCTGCCAGGTAGTGTGGAATGTGCTTTGGAATGTTGCTCAGTAGTTTTGAGTTTGAATCCTCCCATCATCCTGTGAGAGGTTCGGGCTTTGATGTAATTATCTTCACGTAAAATTATGTTTGTGATTTCAATGCAAAGTAAACTGGTATAAATAGGACCCTTTTTCTTTAGCTGTAATAGCATGTCACATATGTAGAAGTATCTAAATTTAGACATACAGTGCATTT
Organism: Biomphalaria straminea; assembly: GCA_021533235.1. Taxonomy (NCBI): domain Eukaryota; kingdom Metazoa; phylum Mollusca; class Gastropoda; family Planorbidae; genus Biomphalaria; species Biomphalaria straminea. Next base: position 7,548 of record JADKLZ010002852.1, read on the forward strand.
TGAGTGCAAACAAAATTACCCAGTGACAACAATATCCCCAACACTGACTCCCAAAGTTGATGTCTGAGCCAGAAAAAGTACACTTGAAGTGATGTAGAGGGCGCTACCATCTGCGTGAAGAGTAACTGACATCGGGATGACAAAGGCGCTGACATGTTTTGCGACATTGTTCTTGTCAGCAGACGTCAACATATCTGGCATGGCTACTGATCTGTTGAAAGAAGCAAAGAATTAGAAAGAGACTAGTTCACATTGCATTTAAACAAGTGGGAAGGGAGAGAGAGAAGAGATAGAAAGAAAACAGTAATAAATAGGTCTAAATAAAATGAATTCAAAAGAGTATGCTCTCTATTATCATTACATCTTCAACTTGTTCTTGTGTTTCTGTTCACTTAGCGCTTGCTAACATTGGTGAGAGAGTGTGTTTTTTAGAGTTCTTCCCTGTTGCTTTTACTATCTACATAAATTACATAAACCCACTGAATAATATTCTATAGCCAAGTGACTATGGATCAACTCAAAGAAATGAGAATAAAGCTTAGGTGCTAGCCATGGTAAAAACAATGTAGATCACACAGTAGTTTCCCCTTCTCTCTGCAGCTGATGTATCCAAAGATATGGCATGTGCCTGCGGAGTCACAGGTTCTATCAGAGTGTAGCACTGTGTGCTGCAAGCTGCCTAAGGGTCAATAGCTCCTGCTTTTTTCTCAGAGTTGACCCCCACAGTCTTTCCCAAGTTTGGGCAGCAGAGATTTGGATTAAGAATGATGTATGTACACAATGAATTAAAGGAGTCACTAAATAATATTCACACAATTTAAATTGAATACAATATTTGATTTAAAGACTTTAATAACATGGAACAAAGTCACTCTATGTGATCTTTTGTATAGTAAAATTTACTAGGCCTATATACTAAAATAGATTCAGTTTTTACAAAGCAGTAATCCAAAGACTTACGTTGCAGTAGCTGCAAAGGCAACAATAAAGGGCCTGATACATCTAATGAGAAAGAGGTAAGGGTTCTTTCTGGTCAACAAGAAATACACTGCTGGTAAAACAATCAGTAGATGTATGGCCAAACCCACTATTACAGCCCCGACAAGCAGCCCCAGGGAGCGAAAGACTTCAGCTATGTCATCGACTGCAGCAATGGACTTGGCTATCAGACTTAACACACCAATTGGTGTAGTCCTGTCAAAGGATCAAATACAACAATGTGATATAAATGTGATTGATACAAAAGTCTTAATGTTTAAATTTGTTGTACCAAAAAAAGTATTTTTTTTTTCAAATTTACACTTAAAAGGTATTAATTGTTTAAATCTATGCATGTGTGCATAGCAGCATTTTATTTTCATACATGGCAATTAAAGTAATAATATATTAAATAACTAATAACAAGTCTAAAGAATATAAAGAAAAAATTTACCAAAACAGCCAACGGATAATGACAAACATCACATCTTGAGCCTGTTTGAAAAATCTCAGAAATTCACTGTTGACAGATAAAGTTGCATTGGCTGCTATACCAATAGCTGTACAAATGGTGATGAGACCTAAAAAACAAAAACAAGAAAAAAATAATACAAAATGGGAACAAAGGAAAGGATGTATAATATTTGAATTTCTTTCTAAATAAAAATTGTCGTCCCTAGCATTTCATTTCCTTCTTCATGATGACATTGTTAGACTGTGTAACTTATTTGCAATCAAGTAATGAGTGAGTTTCAAGATACAAAGAATTGGAGAAATGTAAAAGTACCTCAATAGTCAGTTAACGATTCCAATGATGATGACTGAGTGTGAACCAAAATTTCTAATTCTCAATTTATTATTAACTGCATGGTACATATATATTCTTTTATTGGCCTAGTGACTTAATGACTGGTCTGTTTAATGATGGACTTTCACAAATAACCATTAATTCCAATAAACCAGCAAATTTCTAATATACAATGGATGGCCGAGTGATATTTTAAAATTTCGCACACTAGTGGAAGCACAGTGGTGTGTTGTGTAGGATAAGCTGGGCTAAAGACAGCTCATCTAGGCAAAGCAATCACTCTTTCTCAAATTGTATGTACGCATGGAAAGTTAGTTTTTTTTATTTTATAAACATTTTACTATCAAAACAAATCCCATCAAAATGGCTGTCAAAAGGAAAAGTATAACTCCTACAGGAGGTTCCAAAAAGGAAGAGTATAACTCCTACAGGATGTTCTGCTAAGAAGCCAAGAAAAACCATTGAACTAGATCATACAGAAGGTGGAATAAAAGTTTTAGCCATCACAAGTAGCATGGAGTTTTCTCATTCCACCATTTCAACCAAACTTAAAAGATAAAAATGAAGAAGACAGCAAAGAGTATTGTGAATAGAGTTGAAATAAAACCAAAAACTTCAACTTCAATTTGTAACTCATTGTGTACGCAGTACTGTATGAAAAGAAAAAATAGTTTCTACATTCTCTACTATTAAAAAGATTACTACATAGGACTCTTTCTACATTTCTAACTACCAAAAACCTTTTTTTTCTTAGAATAATTTTGTGTGTTTGTGTCTGGAAAAATATAAAATGTTTATATGTTGCTATTGCAGTAAAGATAAAGAAAACTTTACCTAAAATATTCATTCCATCTGATTTCCCAATGCTTCTCTCTAGCATAACAACAATCTTTGTGACATTGTTGGTAGAATTAGCAATGATTTGATGAGATTCCTTTTTTTCATATACAGTAACTGTCTAAGAGAAATAAATTTAATGATATGTGACATCAAATTATATTCAATAATATTTATTAAATAATAATAATACTGCGTTTATTATAGTATACATTTTATCATCCAGATTATACTTCAAGAATCAAGAACGTAATTTAAACTTTTTTCTGGCTATAAGATTGATTAGAATCTTCTAATGATATAAAATGCTACAGATTTTAAATGTCAAATATATCTTTCTCACACTTGAATACCAAATTGATAAAAAAAAATTTACTGACCTGTGAAATTGCTGCACCAACAACATTATCAGGAAAAAAGTTTCTGAAAAAAAAAGTTCTAATATAATAATATTTAATTAACATAGGAAGAAAAAAAAAAAGACATTTAACTGATTATGTCGATAGCAGTAAGCTTTTTTTGCATACATAATTATTTTAGAAATTCACAACTCTGGAGTCTAAAATGCATGCATACTGTTGTCTTCACCGCAAAAGCAACAGATTTTTTGGTCCATAGAAAAGAAAAGACTGTCTTGGTATGAGGTATGTGTAATCTGTTGGTGTTGTTGCTCTCAGGTTCAAACCCATCTCTCTGCCATTCCTCATCATTCTGAGGGAGATTTTAGCTAGGAGGTAGATTATCTTTGTATCTGCAGGATACCTCGAAACATGTCCAACATTTTTACATGTAAAACATTTAAAAAAATAAAACAGCCTGCAGGCTGTAATCATATTATTGATGAGATTTCACAAACCTAAAGAGATCTGCGAATACATCTTGTGTTTCTAGGTCAGTGCCGTATTTTTTATCTTGATCCCCGGTTAGGGTTTCATCTGAAAACAAAAGTATAGAATTATTATTTAAATACAATCATCTTTTTTTTATGTATTTAAAATTAAAACATAGTCAAGAAAAAAGAAAAACAACAGGTCTTTTCAAGAATACATTTTTAAAAAATTTTCTTCTATTTGCAATCAATTAATAAAAAGAGAATTTAATATCTCTATTTAATCTGATTATATATTATAAAGATGGTTTATTGGCAAATAAAAAAGTCTTGATTTTGACTGACAATGATAATTTAGACAATTATTAACACATTAATAGAGCAACAAATTTAAAATATTTTACTTTATTGAAAATTATGGTTAGTGGACTCTGGTCAAATATTTTAATAAAACACATCATTAATGTTTTTTTTTCTGATGCTTCATAAAAGAAAATGTGTGATTTGACTACAAAATATCTTGAGTAACCAGTTTTTTGCTACATACAGTCTTAGCAATGTATACATTGATGTATGGTTATAAATCTTGAGTTAGAAAAACTTTAAACATAACCTCCCCCTTACCATATATGATTGCTTTATGGTAATCCTATAAATAAAAGTTATCTAAAAAATGAAACACTACTTATTGGGCAGGCTACTTGTCTGAAACTTACCATCTCCCCCCCCCCCCCTGCCCAGGATCAGTTGTCAACTTACCTGGTTTGAAAATAAAAAACATGACAATGGCTATGGTGCAGGCAACCACTTGAGTCAGGAAGAATCCTAGCAGCGCAACCACAGCAATTTTACCATTGCTTCTTGGGTCTAGAGTGGCAGTACCTGAAATGAGTCTTCATTCGTTAGTACTGCATTCAAAGCTTCATATGTAGGTCTAGTCTAACTACAATTTTTATATTTATCCTGCTAGTCAAATGTGCCATTTGGGTTCTATTTACTTTCACATTATAAAAATATTTAAATATGTTTCTATAATACTGTTGTTGCAATATATAGGAATATAGCTTACAAGTTAGTGAGAATTGTCTATTCTAGAATTATTTAAAAGTCCAAGTCATAAAGAAGAATAACACAGCCTACATTTCACTACAAAGTTAAATCAACTCATAAACAGTGCTACTATTATTAAAATGTTCTATTTTAAAGTACACAGGTACAGGTATTTAAAAAATTTTACTGGCGATAACTTACATGTGATCACCATAGTAACGACCAAGGGTACAATTGTTGCCTTCAGACATCGTAGAAATAGCTCTCCGGGCAATCCTAACAATCAGAAGACAAGCAATAGTTGTTAGAATACAGACATGGCCAATAATTGTTATATTAAAGACACAGCATTATATCTTATTATACCATAATATACTATTAATAGGCAACGCCTTCGATTCCAAACATTAAGGATGTGTGACGAGTGCTGTATTTCACAGGACAACGCAAACACAGCTGCGACCAGCATATTTGATCACATCTATTGTAAGACAAAGGCGTTGTCCACCGGGGGGTCAACTTTTAACAAGTTGTCTTTCCGTCTTCTCTGCCTGTCTTTGGTAAGGGCCATTCATTCAATTGCTAATGTGTGTCCCAGGATCTTCGTGAGAGCTCTCCAGTTGTCACTTTTAGATGTAATTTGCTGCAACCATGCCGTCTTGTATGGTAGTCAAAATGACACATAATTTGATCTTTATATAGCGCTAATTTAAGCTTCCAGGGGATTGTGGGGGGCACCTTTATAACGCCGTTTTCTTTTAAAACTAAGGCTATAATAAGACTGCTTTATTGATCCATATTTAAATGTGTTGTGATTACAAAGAATTTTCTCATTTAAAAACAATACAACAGAAACATTGACAGAACAGGCACAACATAAAGAGTTCATTTAGCGACTACATCGCGACGACTTGACGTAGTTATGAAGAAACGGGTCGCTTCTAAAAGTTTTCCGATTTTTCTTAGACATTTTTGTTCAGAAAGTTTCTTTAACTATGGTAATGTTGTCCGTGTGATTTTTTGATGCTCTTTTTTTATAATGTTTTCTAAGCGGCGCAACAGTTTAGATGAAGTGTTGCCTTGCCAACAAGTTATTTCATAAGTTAGCAGATTTGGCATAGTCGCGCAATAAAAATTATCATTATCTAGGACAGGCATGTCAAACTCAGTAAGGTGCATGGGCCGCATAAATACTTTCCATGACCTGGAGGGCCGCAGCCAAATATCAGTTCCAAAACAGCCTACAAGTTTTATGTTAATTAGAAACAATACAATAGAATACAATTATTAATGGCACACCTGTACATTAGCTACTAAATCTGTAGCAATATTTCATAATTAAAAATTAATATATGATTACGCATTATTTTTTTTGTTCTGATGCTTGACATCTTTTATGTTAAATTTATGGGATACAAGTTTATTACTGTCGTGTTGAAGTTTTGTTTGCCACTGACACTTTCTTCACGCTATTTCTGTGAACGCTTCCACCTTTTCTGGACAAATTACTTTAACGACACACTCATTCATAAAATCACATTCACTAAATGATTTGCTATGTCTTGCAATTAACTTTGACATAATGTAGCTTGCTTTCACTGCAGACTCACTCTCGTTGTTTAGTTTAACAAATACTATTTTTTAATTCAAAAAGCTTGTCATCTCTTATTTTCAAGCGTTATAGTTTAACATTATTTTGATATTTTTTAGGTGACCACGCGGGCCGCATGCAAGGTGGTCGCGGGCCGCATGCGGCCCCCGAACACCGTGTTTGACATGCCTGATCTAGGATCTTCTTGTGTAGTTTAACTCTTTGACCTCGCAACGACGCTCCCATCGTTGATTCTATCCAGATATAAAGCTATAAATTCCGACCAAACGTGAAAAATAATTACGGTGTCAAAGTTTTAAGTTTGTATAGGAAAAAAAGCCGTTGGACTGTTTTATTTGTTAGAGTTCCAAGGTGGTCTTCCCACGAGAGCGTGTTATCGACAATGACGTGTAGATAGTTATATGGCTTCACTTGTTTTATCGATGTAGTGTTTATCTGCAGTTCATGTACCATTTCTTTGTTCTTTCTAGAGTTGGAAGATTATCTTTGTTAGGCCTACATCTAAACGATCAAGTAGACGAAGAAGTGGTTACGAAAAAAAAAACCAATAAAAAAACGAGGCTATTATCTATCAACGAGATGTTGCAAAACAACAACAAACTTAATTTCTTAAAAAAAAAACTCCCTGATTATTGCACTCGCTGTTGTGTAGTTTAGGCGTCAACTTTCCTTGGCTGACATAGATGAGAGCACCTGGATACATGCGAAGTCGGAACTAGACAGCTTGACGTCACTCACGAAGGCCGCGGAATACACATTTGAGACCAAAAGAAAATCCGCTGCCGAGGTCAAACGCAGACGACGAAAAGAAAATCTAAATCGATCACCTGCGGACAATGGTTTTGCTTGCCCTGGATGTCGCAAAATATGTAGGTCACAGCTGGGGCTGCGCAGCCACGGAAATATGTGTTCCTCACTAATCTTCGGACTCGAAGACAAGCCTTATTATGTGTAGTTTATTTGGGTTGAGAATTCAACCCTTTCGTTTTTATTTTTAGAAAAATTATTTTCGCTTATCGCAGACTCTAACGTATGACTTATCTAGTCTTTGTGTTGACTTACCTAACCACATGAGAGCGTGGTCCGACATCTCCAGCTCTCGTAAACCCAACCCAAGACAAAACCCCAATATAATGCCTACAAAGGTGGCCAGAATGAGTCCATTCTGTTTGACGATCATGCCGACTTTTCTTTTGAAGCTTTTTTCTTTGATGTCCAGTTTCTGTGGCTCCTCCATTGCGGCGTTGCTGGCGTCAGCGGTCATTCTCAGAGGGATGGTCTTAAAACACAAACATAAATACAAACATGTTATTAGTTGTTGTTATTATTAGTTTTATTGTTTTAAATATTTGCTTGTTATTTAATGATGATGTCGCAGAGATAAATGGCAAGTAGAAGGCTTTGAGTGCCGATCTAGATAAAAGTGTAAAGTATTTTTTCTGCATTTTAAAGCGCTCCGGGTTTAAGGGGTTTCCTAAGCTGAGCATTTGCAATGGCTTCCTGAATACAATAGTTGTAATGGCTTCCCAGAGTTCCATAGTTAAATTGGTTCCCTGATTTCAACAGGTGTTTCTGAATTCCAATGGGTTCTCTTTATAGCTTAACAGCTCCAACGGTTTCCCTGAGCTTAACAACACCAGGTTTCACTGAGCTCAAAAACTCATTCTTTCAATGAGTTTAATAGCTCTATTGGGTTCCCTGGGTTTGACAGCCTTAATAGGATTCCAACGTCTGACAGCCTTCTGAGTTTGACTGGCTTAATGGTTTTGATATCTCCAATGGGTTTCCATGTGATCAAAGACCCTAATGGGTTGCCTACAAAATTAAGAAAGTCAACTAGTTTGGGCTAATATACATACTCAAAGGAAAGGCATTTTCTGTCTGACTAGCAAAACAACTTCCTAAAAATATTCAAAAAAGTTCCCCTTTCAGACTTTGTGGTCTATACTCTATAAAGCATATGATGTAAAGGTCATCTGTTTCTATGACCTACGGTTAACGAGGGTGTCATGTGGCCAGCACAATGACCAACCGCCTTTATTTTTCCCCAATTAATGTCAGGTACCCATTAGAGTTGGATGGACTCAAAGGCACCAGAAGCTTCCGAAATTAAAAATTCCAGTCTTCACCAAAATTCGAACCCCGGACCCCAAGCGCTTAGCCACTCAGCCACCGCGCCTCCAAGTCTTCTAATTGCAGCAGCATATTCGGTTTTGTTTCGATATATTTTAATAATGTTTTCTTAGTAAAGGACACTTTTACTAACTCCTTGTTGAAAAGATGGATCTGCATTTCGAAAAGCAGTTGGCGGCGCTAGGTTTTTACGTTTTATGTTTTAATCAATATTTGAAGAACGTTCTTTTCCAAACGTTGCACTGTTTATACATACATACACCCCCCCACACACACACACATGCATACACCCTCCCCACTCCCACACACACGAACAGAATCGGAATGTTTCCTCTCACTACCATAAATGAGTCCGATGACTGGGGTTTAAAAACTACTATCAACAGGTGGCACTAAATGTAGGTAAACTTGAAGAGTGAAAATCTAGTTGGCAGTACCACGGCTTGGGCTCATGCTGACATTTCTTGAATAAATTGTAGTCGTTATTTGCTTGAGTTCTCATCTTTTTGGTCAAAATCTGCAATCTATTATTAACTATTAATTAACAATAATATTATAGGCCTACGCTATCGTGTCTGTCCTTGTCCCATGCTGTATCTCGGCAGATCCTCAGATTGTGTATAATGCACACCTTGTTTTCGCTGTTATTTCATTAACTCTTTCTCTCCTAATTGACGATGCCAACGTTAATTAAACCCCCATTAAACTAAATTTATTTTGGATTTAAAAACTTTAATTTGTGTTTTGTAGAAAGAGCAAGCATACCCCAATAATTCAATTCCAAATATAACATTTTCTGATAATAAAAAAAAGTTAAAAGTTATTGAAGTTTATTCATAACAGGTCAGTTAAATAGCGTGGGAAGCGTGGTCAAGAGGCTAAGTGCGGCTTGAGCTTGGCTTGCTTGACTACCTAGAAGGGGGCTCGAGGTTCGACACCCGACTCGGGCAGAGTTGTGTTTACTGAGCGCCCAAAGGCAGCACGGGAAACCAACTCCTAGATACCCCCTCCCCCCCACTGGTCCACAAATGAGATTGGACCAAAGCGCTCTGAGCATGCTATAAGCATGAAAGTAGCGCTATATAAAAGCTATAATAAAATACAAATGAGTAAAATGAGTAACACTTTCGAAACGAGGAAAATAATTACAGTGAGAAAGAGTTAACTCTTTTTCTCCTGATCGACGATGCCAACGTTGATTTGAACTCATTAAACTAAATGGATTTGTGGACGTATAAGCTTAAATTTGTGTTGAGTGAAAAGAGCTTCAATTCTCCTATAATTCGATACCAAATGTAACCTTTTCTGATAACGAACAAAAACGTTATGGAAGTTTAATCTGAACAGAATAGTGAAATACTAATGAGCAAAATCAATAATACTATTGGAACGAGACAAATAATTACGGAGAGAAAGAGTTAACAGATTCAAGTTCCTAACCGGTAATTCATTTATACTGAAGTCATGGATCATGGAGTTAGTTCAGTACTGTATTTCGTATATTTTGCCAATCAAAGATAGAAAGGGCACGTTTGACTAGAAGGCCCTATAACTAAATCGGCGTGAAAAGCAACCGCTATCTAATGAACTTAACATTCAGATTAAAATGTTGGATTCTATTCCGTATGGATGTAATCCAACACAAGATGTTGTTTTTTTTCCACACTAGTTTTGCATTGTGGTTATAAGTTTGTAAATCTAGACGTAGAGCTTGTGGCACAATATCCACACTTAACAGATGATTCGTTAATTAGTATTCATTAAGTTCAACTCCATTTTAATATCACAAACTGGAATCGTATATAAAATACACACACAAACCTTTTTCTAAGATGTCTACTTTTTAAGGTTTTCAGACAATTCTTTATAAATGACGTCTATTACGTCCTTGTCCAAAACAAGCAAGGCGGCGGAGGTAAGGTTTGGGCCGGGAACCTTTAAGATCTTAGTCATGAGCGTGCATACTATGCCATCAGGCAGCCACTTCAAGATTAGAAGAAAATATACATCTATTGAAATACTTTCCCCTCCTTTAATCTTTGGATTCGAAGACAACGCCTTACTATTATTAATTATTATTATGTTTCATGTAACCAAAATGATGGCAATGTTTTCGATTCCGAAGATTATGGTTGAGTGCAGCGTTCCACATGACTACCCAAACCCAGTTGCCACATTTTCTACATCTGTTGGAGGACTATTTTTAAGCATTTTAAACTTATCCTCTATCCTATCCTCTCTACAAGGGCTCTTCTTTGAGCGTGTGTCCAGAGCCCTTCATTAGAGCTCTCCAACCATCTCGTCAGAACGCACTTAAATCGCACTTAAATCAAGGTAATGATTTAATTAATCAGAACTCCGCATTTAGGAGTAAACTCAAAATTTCGGACGAATAATCTGGTCATCTACTAACGAAACAAATAAATAACAAGTTTCAATGTAAGTTCAACGTACCGTTAAAGGACAGAGTTATAAATCCCTAGAGCTTGAACTTAATATTTCAGTCTTCGGATATCACTAACAATAGCCGAAGCGTGTGGAGTCTTAGTTTTTAATCGGTTGTATCCGGGTAAATAAGATTCACTAGGTGTGTAAACGTGTTTATCTTGTCCTGCTCATGCCTACATTCTTAGAACACATAGGTCAGGTGTGAAACCAGGTTGTATCCATTTACCAGCTGTTCGTTATGATAGATGCAGGCTACTAGAACCAGAAAATTCAATGAGATGTATTCCACTCATGTATTCAACACACTCGAGGTCAGGGATTGTTTCATGGTCAATGCAAATGACTACGTGTTTCATCAAAGTGAGTCTGATGTTTTCGCCTATCAGACCTGCAATCTAAAGGGCAGATGGTGTAAAGGTCATAATTGTGGGCCATGGTGAAGTAGAGTGTCTTGTTGCTTGCACAATGACCGACTTGTCCCAAACTAATGTCAGGTAGGAATAGCCATTACAGGTAGGTGAACTCAGAGGCGCCCAAGATTCCAAAATTAAAAAACCTAGTCTTCTCCAGGATTTGAATCCCGGTTCTCAAGCCAAGAGTTTTACCACTCAGCCACCGCGCCTCCTAATGTCTATGGCAACACGTTTGATAGTTCTTGTTTGAACTCGATACTTTTATAGCCCAAAACCTCAAAATGTATCTCTTCACCAGAAGGTCACTTCCTGCTCTCTCTCCCCTACCTCATGCACCCCCCACACACATATTGTGACACACACACACAGACACAAAGACACATAAATGCTGACACCACCTCAGGACAGAAATATTAGAGAATATTACAAGGGGTGAACACATACACTACAACACAAACACTTTTACATCAAAATCGTATTGCAACACCCACACCTAACCAGGTCCGGATTTAAGGGGAGGGGGGCATGCGGGGCTACAGTCCCGGGGAGTCCACAAGAAAGGGGCCTACACAAAAGAGAATATATATTCGAATATTCGACGGGTCAGAGACCTGTTAAAAAAAATTCGGACATTGTTTTTCGCTTTTTTTACGGCTTGCCAAAAATATCGTGATTTAGAAGTGTACGCTTCTAGGAAGCTCCGAAATAAGTCAGCTCCGGATTTACGACACTGTGCCTATCAAGGGCTGTACCCTCCACATACTCAAAAATATATACATGTACATATTAAATGAGGGCGCGGTGGCTGAGCGGTAAAGCGCTTGGCTTCCTTACTGGAGGTCCCGGGTTCGAATCCTGGTGTTATTGGTAGCCTATTATTCTTCTCTATTATTTCTAAAATATAACATGCATTTAGATATTATCAATCATTAAAACTTTTGAAAACTTTTTAGAGGCCTCCACAAAAATCCTGCCCCGGGGCCCCCACCATCTCAAAACACCACACCATCTATTAAAATATAAAGAAAACACCACACCTATTATACAAATTTAAAGAAAACACCACACCTGCTATTAAAATATACAGAAAACACAACACTTATTATCAAAATATAAAGATAATATCAGACTTCGGAAAATACTCATTTGAGTGGTTCCAATACCTAAAACTTCTGTCTGGTATTGTTTCTAGAAAAAAACACAAGCCTAAACAAATCAGACAGACACTGAAAAGAGATTTATAAGTGGTTTAAATCCTGGAACGAATCAGATAAAGCCAGGGCAGTCTGGCAGCACATGCCCCGCCCCAACCGAGACGTTCCGTGCTAGAGGTTAAAAAGGTCGGAACAATCGATAACAGCGACACTGCCCTATAGATGCATACTTGCCCCGGTTCCGGCCAATAATCATGTTTTGATGCCCGTTGCCCACACTGCGAAGAGTAAGAGGAATCGGTGGTGCACGTCTTGCGAGAGTGTCTCCGAGAGCTGCCTGGAGACCTATCTGAAGGGTCGTTTCACCAATATGGAAACTGGAAACTAACCAGAGCATTACGGCCCCCTGCCACCAACCGGAGTTCATCTCAGATAATCCAGGCGAGAATAATGTTTGAAGTCATAGCAGAAGCACTTTGGCAGAGATGTAGTGATATAATGTCAGAAGCACTT